>JBCAUA010711932.1:0-15285 GCA_038406235.1 Peronia verruculata | reverse complement strand
AAAATGGTGAAAGTTAACAATTACATTGTACATCAGTAACACCAGACATGTCAAAGGAAATTGCTAATGGATTTCACCTATATGCAGGTATCTGTAAAGTCATTGTACAGTTGGGCTGAAAACTACACAGTGTGCCTTTCATATTGTTGAGAATGTACTGAGGAAGATGGCTTTTCAGTCTGAATATTTTTTAATCACAACTGTAGTAAATGAAATTGACTGCCTATATTGTTGTATTTCCTGAAATTTTTTATGGTTTTATCATGGCATTTCTTTATTACAAATATATGCATGGTAACTTTAAAGACACCTTGAACTGACTGATGTTCAAGAAATGAGAGTTGAGGCCTACAGGTTATCTAAGAGGAGTAAATTGTTTCTGTATTACATGTTATTCACAGTGACACATATACAAGTATGAATGAGTTCTGGATCAGACTGCTCATGTGACACGTCTAGAGTTTATTAAATCTTCTACACCCATTAAACCATTTACTTCATTTGGAAAAACTGAATGAGGCAGTTAAAGAATTTGATTTGCCTCAATCATCCAAGAATACAGTAGCATTTCTTCAAGTGATTTCCTCTGTCTAGTGAGCAGAAAAAGGTTAAAAATACTATACCGGACGCTGAATGCAGGCAAATTTAAAAACAGCAGTGGCCATCTTTAATTTCAATTACTATTTCAAATTAATTTTCAATCACTTCATCATATGTCATCACTGTGTTTCATTAACTTAAATTAACATCTACTCAATGTATATGTGGAAAAGGACATGAATCCTTATACCAAAGGTGGCTCAGTTTAATATTTTTAAATGAATCTTTATGCCAAAAGTGGCTCAGTTTAATATTTTTTAAATCTTTGCTCTTCCATAGCTTGCATCATGAACTCATCCTGAACTTTTATCAATTCAGAGTTTGGTTAAAAAAAAAAAAAAAAAGTGACAAACATATCAGGCTGACAGATGGAAAAAAAGACAGTCAGGTGAGGGGCAAGACAGGCAGATTCATAAACAAATGGACACAGAGAGAGGGATGGATAGAAGGATGGATGAATGGATGGCTGGATAGATGGAGAGATGGACAGACACAATAAGTCTCACAGGAGTTTGTGGGAAGAGGAGATCGACAGATAAATGGACAGTGATATTATTTGTATTACTATCCGTGAGATGTTGATAAATCAGTTCTTTTCAATGCGACAGACTGTGTTGTATGAATGCATTAAAATGTGATTCTGTCTATCTAATACAGGCAAATAAAACCTTGTCATGATACCAATAACTGCACCATAAAAAAAAATATATATATATTTATGTATGAATTCTGGCATTGAACAATGATGCAAGTAGTGTTTATCAAGAAACCAACATTAGCATAACCTTCAAAGGTCCTCTGGCTCGGATAAGTCTCAGATAGTGCAGTGCAACTGTCCAGAAGTGAACCTCTGATTCATCCCCAAATAGCCTAGAAGGAGGGAAGAAAGACAAGAACAAACCTAATAACCAGCACCATGACAGTATCAAAGTTTCAATACAAATTCTTTATTTTCATGTTTTGTTTTTTCTTGTTTTGTTTCAATCTATGATCCAATATAGTAAAAAACTATATAGAAACTATGAAAAAAAAAAAACAAACAAACTATATAAGAATAAAAAATACAGAATTTTTACCACAGAAATACCTAATAGGATGAGATGTTTAAGCAACAATAAAAACGGTTGTGCTGATAGTGAAAACCATGGCTGAATATGCTGCCATTACTATTTTATAACAATGAAAACATCCTTGCAAGTAATTTTAGCAACTGTTATATTACCTTGCCACTAAAAGACAACGATGAGCAGTCCCAAACTTGCAAAGGGGCAGGTAATCAGTCAGCTCCCTGTTAAAAAAAAAAAAAAAATACAAGTCTTTTGCTTACTATTGTTGTGTTTTTCTTTTTCAGTTCCCATGAACTCTCAAACAAAATGTAATCTTTTTCATAGGGAGTTCCATGTTTTGTTTTGTTTTTTTTTCTCCATAAAATTTGGAAAACCAGGGATGTCAATCTGTCTAAATGAAAAAGTAGGAAAAGTTCCTGGCAATTTTTCAGCAACATGTAAAACTGAAGTACATTAATAGTAAATAATACCAGATTTGGGGCCAACAGAGTCATTACTGACAGCCAAATAGTAGGAAATCTTACTAAAGTAGGAAATTTGACATCCCTGTGAAAATGCTTCATTTTCTGAAAAAAACTGGGAAAACTCAGAAGAGAATAAAAAGACATAATGTTTAGTCAGATAACTATTTCTCAAAAAAGCGAATGATCTCAGTGGGATGGCATAACAGAACAAAGTGAAAAAGATGAGTCTCTTTTGAGTTTTAATTTTTCTTCCACTGCTCTCTATCTTTATATGAACAGACATTTCTTACTTGTCTATGGACTGCCTATGTGTTCCAAGCTTCACAGCTTCTTTACTGACCCCAAAAATATTTATTCATGTCCATTCTTTCTACCGTGGTAACGAGAATACGAGATAAATGCTGAAATGGGTCAATAAAGGTTCAATGAATGTGTCATCAGTTGTTAAAGACAGTTTCCATAGCTCTTTAGCAAAGTAATTTAAGAAAGTTTGAGCTGTATGGTATAAAGAATTCTGTGTGACAAAATACTTTAAAATATAGATTTATTCACATCTCTCTCAATCCTCTAAAGCCCAGTATGGCATACATGCTTCTACTAAAGATAATGGATGTCAAACTGCTTTCATAAAAAATTCAGAAAATTCTATTTAGTTGAAAGACACAGTCTGGTTAATTAATTCTAAGACAGGAAAACATGCTAATGGTATGTTTTCAGAGCTTGCAAGTTTCCACTTGAATTTGGGTTGACAGTAGCTTTATTTAAAAAAAAGAAAAAAAAAAGAGCACATGTTAAATGAAATGCCATCGGCACAAATTTTTTTCACGTGAGAATGTGGCTACTCGGTCTAAATCTACTCTGTATTTTGGTCCAGAATGGCTTCGCTCTTGCATGCCTCTTCTTGTCTTCTCTCTGGTCAATAGTTATACCACTTGTTTTTGTCAAGAGTAACCAATGTTTCAAGTAACAACAACTCTCACACAATCAATGGATGGAACATTATCAGATTCAGGAAACTGAGTGTTCTAAATCTAAATGAGCAGCTGAATAACAGCGTCACTGGCCCTAGCGAAAAACATATGTGAAACTATCATACTTCTATTTTGAGTCCATCATCCAAGACTTGTATTGAAAAAAACGAAAAACAGTTGTTTGGTCAGCTAACAAAAAAAAAAAAAACCCTACACTTCTTGCTGAAGTCAGAGGTTTAATGTCCCTGAAAAATAAACTTCATCGGCTGAAAATCATGCATATTTTATATGTAGAAACACTCTTCACAGGAAGCAAAATGCCATACTAATGGCTGATTTCATTTAGATTGATGGAATCCAGATTTAATTTGGATTAATGTTATGATTCTACTTAGTCAGATGGAATTCAGATTTGACTGAGCATAATGTTACATCAAATTATTTTCTTCTAAAGGCTATGATGTATTCTGGAGAGTTAATGTGTATTAAATAAGCTCTGCACAAATGTAAATACTCACTTGTCAATAAGCTGTAACTGTGAACTGACTTTTTTCTGTGTAGGTCTGTCATCCTCCAGAGTGCCTGCCATGGAGAGTGAGTAGGTCTCTCGCCAGCTTTGATGCTGCAGCAGACATTTGATAATCTGAGACAGCCGGGCAGGCAGAAGGTGGGGACAAAACATGGATTCTGTGGGTAAATGGTTATTGAGATGAGACTCTGCATTAAGTAAATTTCAGAAAAATAAAGATGAGAATAAAAAACATGAGAAAACATGGTGATATTCACATAACAATTCTAAACAACAGAAAATAACACATACACACAAAAAAAAAAAGCAACAAAGAGTTTCACAATTTTTAGAAATAAACAAGAAAAAAAAAGAAGGAATTGGAGCAAGACGTTCATTACAAAATGTTTTCTTTATAAACAAAGAACATCTACACTGACAGTTGTGCCTAGTGAAGCAGACTACTCTCCACTCAATTCAGAAACCTTCTATGATGATGTTGTTCCCACATATACTACATTCATTTTGCAATATACTCATGCAATGTGGTCAGCAGTGAATATTTTATTGCTCCAATATTTTTCCATTAGACATATTTCTAAAGCATAATTACAGTTTCATAATATTTTAAAAAAGAAAAAAAAAATGAATGTGCTACAGACAAAACGTAATTCAGAGCAAATATGGACTGTAAAGATTTGAATATAAGTAGCATCTCTGTGGTACACAATTTACAGATCAATACGACACCTTATATATAAAAAAATTGTCACTGTCGGTCCACAGTGATTTTTTAGGTGAAAGAGGGTGATTTTTTAGGCGAAAGAGGGTTTGGACTAAAGAAGTAAAATTGAACTAATGAAACAAAATATAAACTGTAAAATCAGGTTACTTGTGTAATAGTGATTATGGTTAGCTTAATAAATGAAAACTCTGAAAAAAAAAAAAATTTAATCGCCTGAGACACTGTGGAATGGCAGTGATGAAATACTGTCCTGCTGGACAATTCTTACCTGGCAAATCCCAATGTTCAACACTGGAAGTGGCAGATTTCATGGAAATATCACATATATGTAAGGTACTGTGGGATGTGATGAGTGCCGGTCTATCTGAGCCAGCCCAGTCAATATCTACCACCTTACTGATTTCCCTCGGACTCTTAATGGAATGCAAGATTGTGGACTGAAACAAAGTTAATGCATAACATTCAGACCTCTGTTTTCTTTCCTTTGGGTAAACTGCTCAGACCTTCTTTCACATCCTCATGCACTCTTAACCATTTTCACAAACAACAGGGGGCACTGCCATAAAGTTGTTACTTCTGCTCTCCTTTTCCACATGCTTTCTAGAGCAACTGGACTGAAGCTGACAATTTTCTTTTCTAATTTAACCCATTTCAAGGCTTATGCCAGTGAAAACTCTGTGACTCTCTGACAGTACGAACATCATTTATATTTCTTATGTTGTCTCTTCCATGTTAAAATCAGTGATATAGCAAGGTGTTGAAGTTTTTAAGTTCATTTTGCTACCCAAATTTCACAGTTGCACTAGTTTGGAATGATTTTTCAAACTTTCAAAGATCAAAGGTTCAGCAGTGGGTAACTGAGGCAAGTAGTAGTCCTAAAGACAACAGATTTTATCCTTACTCTTCCCTCTGAGCCAATGTCCCAGATCAGAACCCCATCATTGTGCAGAGTGAAAAACTTCATATTGTCTCGCCCTGGTGCAAAGCGGATCTTTTTTATCCAGCCTCTGTTTGTGGGAGTGGTCCTGCAGGAACAGAGCAGAGACAACTGAACATGAAAGATAGTGTAAGAATGAGAAACATGAAATACAGTGTTAAACTGAGAAGAAAAAAAAATAAAAAATCTGTCGCAAGTTATCTGATGACTAAGAAGATCCAAAGCTTAAATTATAAACCAATCTAGTGGAAAAAAATTGGGTCCTGATGATTTCACTGATGCAGAGTCAAACAAAGACTTGAGAGGCTAGCTATACTGTCTTCTATCAACCTTTCCCAACTTCCTATGAAATGTAAACAGCAAGATATTTCTAGAAGAACGCATTTCGTTTCCAAACAGTACAAATATTTTTCCTTAAAGGATTGCTTATGAATGCAATTCCTGAATTAACTCTAAACCTGTGACCCAGCCTAAGGGCTACAACGCCCTTATGTGTGCCTTGCCGGGCTTGTCAATCTGGATCTCGCGCTAGTACTTACCTCAGGGTGTTTGTTCTGACTAAAGAGATTCCATCTCGGCTTTGGAGTGATACAATGCAGGCCCAGACTGACCACCTTGCTGACCAATGTCTTTTCTTTAATCCCGCCCCTAACTGCACCCACCCATGGTAGGAGAAGATTGTATATACAAATATATGTCATTTTCATTGACACCAATTTGATCACCCCTCGTCCCTTAGGCCATTCCCACTACAGATTTGCTCATAACCTGATGTAACTTACTTCACATAGGGGTGTATTTATGCTCATCTTATAGAATCTTGGAGTAAACTGCAAACTATCATCTCTGTGACCACATGAACTTAAACTATTCTTATTAGATCAGACCGGCTCATATTGACGGGGCAGCAGCGACTACAGAAAAACATACAAGTGATCTAATAATGGCACAGAGTGAGAGCACAAGAGAGCTAATCTGATATATAAACTAATAGACATATAGGCTACTTTAGCTTTCATTCATAGCATTTATAGCTCACTTGTACTCTCAACAGCTTGATTGCTGGTCAATGCGAAATTTGTTGAGTGGGTCAAGTGGTCAGGGGAGTTTGCATTATTATTCGACATGGTATAAACAAAGAGACTACACATATTTGATACTCTCTTGCATCATAAAATAGTTTCTTTTGATAATGGTTTCGGACCACTTGAGAGGTCTTGAGTAGGTCATGTGGCCCTTTGATTTCTGTTCTTCTTTTCCATTCAAGAGGATTTCATCTGTGGGCATGGAATTTCTCACTGTTCTATTAGGTAAAGTTTCCTTTACCTTGTAATGGGGTGTCTATTGTGCTGCCATACTTATTATGGCAATAATCTGACAAAACTCAGGCCGATGAACCCCTAGTTTAAGTGGCATGGTGAGAAATATCACAGCGCAACGAGTAGCCCCCAGGAATAAACATGGATACCGCATGCAGGGATTCGCTTTACCTGTCACATAAATACGTCTCCACAGTTCTTGGGTTAATAGTGTGAAGATGGAATACTATTTGGTTCTTTTTCATGCTATAACCATCTCATTATGTCATTATACAGATCTAAAATTCAATTGTTTAGGTGCAGTCGAAGAATAAACAGTTAAAAAAATTCAAATGTTTAGTTGTAGCTGAAGATTATACTGCTAAAAAAAAAAATTCAAATGTTTATCTGAAAATTATACTGCTAAAAAAATTTGAATGTATAGTTGCAGTTGAAGACGAACTATCTGATAAAGGCCAGACATGTCTCTCCATTCAGTATCTTGGCTGACACCATGATATATGTCTGCACTTACAAATAATTCAGTATCCCCAAATATCTGTGATATGTTGATTTAAATATGGAAGGTAACTTGTGAATAATGAGACTGAGATTTATCAAGTGAGCAGGTTTCTGAGAGAGTACAGATTCCTAGATTAAAGTGAAAAAAAACAACAACAACAACGAAAAAAAAAAAACAGGTGCCTGACAAACCCTAAGAAGAATTTACCTGGAAATTTTAGCTTTGAGATCCCACAAACACTGGAAACCCTCTGAATCCCCAAATATCAAATTGTCTCCTTTCCATGCCAGAGCAGTGATACGAGCTAACCCACTCTGAAATGAGATAATAGCATCAATTTGAATCTAACACATTTCCAATATAGGGCAAAATATTTACCAATTCCTAAAATGAGCTTAAAAATGTTACATTCTAGAGACCAAATCTGTCAATGATTATTTCTCCAGCTTGGAATTTGTGCTTCCCCATATATTACTGAAATGAGACGGTAAGTCTCAATGACGATCACAACACAACAAATAAAACTGAACTTTTTTTTTTTTTTGGAGATAAGACGACATGACAGATAAATCACAAAGATAATCTACACATCTAGCACATAACAAATAATAAAATTACAGATAGATTTTAGATGAAAGAAGTACCTCTAAAAGAGAGAAAAGTTGCATCAAGATCAAACTGCATTTTAAACAAACAGCATCTTTTGTAAAGAAATCTGGGACAGGCAGGTTTAAATAATGTAATCAAATCACAATGTGACCAGCAAATTGGATGACAAGAATTTTGACAAAGAAATGTTTGATGTACGTGGCACAAACTGAAACCAAACACATGAAAAAATTTGCAGCAATAGCAAATAAAAAATCTGACATGAGCTAAGACACTGAAAATAAAGAACATGACATGAAAAGCCAAGATGAGAAATTGCTGTCTTTGTCACCTCTGGTGGGATTTTGGTGACATCAGATATTGCTGTGCCCTCCACAATGAAATGAAACACTGTACCCTCCTTGTCTGTCAGGACAAAGTGTTCACGCACGTTGTTCTTCACATGGCTCTTCTTCTCTCTGGAATTGAGCCACACAAACAATCAGCGTGAATGAAAAGATCATAAAACAGACAATATCTTATGTGGTATGCAGAAGACAATGAATACATGCCAATGATTCACATTATGCAAAGTAAAGAAAGAATTTAACCAATTATGTAACAAAATTGAATAAAAATTGAAATAAATCTAAACTAAAATAAATTTGTAAAAACAGTCAAGTCCACTCAAACCAAACTCTGATTAAAACAATTTCTGATAAACTGAATAAAAACGAAACAATAGAACATACTAGGGCCACTGTTGCCGAGCAATTTATCGATAATCAAGCATCCCGACAGAGAGTACAGTACAGGTCAATGAATAAATATACTACACATCATCATCATCGTCTGTCACCCCTGTCGGGGTATAGACCATGAATCAGAGATTTCCACTCCCTTCTGTCCTGTGCGAGAGCATCAGGCTGTCTCCAGGAATACCCACACTTCTCAATGTCATCATCAAGACCTCTTCTTCAGGTCATTCGTGGCCTGCCTCTGTTCCGTTTGTCCTGTGGGTTCCACTTCAGTGCGTGTCAGGTTATACTGCTTGCTGGCTTTGTGAGGGTGTGCCCAATCCAACACCATTTTCTCCTACCGATCTCCTTTTCTACAAGCAGTTGGCCTGTCCTTTCCCATAATGCATCATTTTATATCCTTTCTGGCCATTGTATCCTCAGGATTCTTCTTAGGCTTGAATTGATGAATGTTTGAAGTCTTTTGAAATTTGTTTTTGTGTTTGTCCACGCCTCTGATCCATATAGCAGCACTGATTTTACAATTGAGTTGAACAGTCACAATTTTGTCTTCAATGAAATATTTCTAGCTTTCCATACTTTCATAAGTTGGTAGAATGAAGTTCTGGCTTTTGCTATTCCCGCTCGTATGTCAGCTTCAGTTCCCCATTTCTTGTCTATCACACGTACATTGTTTTTATTGCTCTGGATTTTTCAGACGAAAGAAAACAAAGATGTCAAGCTGGATGTGTCAGAGACCAGTGTGTCAGGACACAGGTGATGTTTTCTCCTGTATTATTTTTCACAAACTATATACATAGAGGGGTATAACTTAAATTTTAATGGAGAATCAGTATAATTTGATTCAAGTATCCTAAGTTCAACGGTTTGAGATGTAGCCATTTTGACATTTTTGTTAGATAAAACTGGGGAAAGAAAGTGATGGGCTTTAGTTTTGATTATAGCAGAAAACAGGATATTGTTAATTTTGTTTTTCATGTTATAGATTTTTATCTCTCCAGTACAATAAAGAGGTAAAGTATTACTTAAAGAGAATCACTACATATAAATTTATTATGAAAATCATTGTAAATAGTCAGTAGTAAAATTGAGTGAAGGGTTTTACATATGTCTCTCTAAAGTGATGACCTTGTGAACAAATCAGTAAACTGTATAGATCATACCGATTTCTCACTGGCATATCCAGCAAGCTCCTTGGCACTAGTGCCTGTTGTGATGTTGTTGTGAGTCCATCTAGGCCCGAGATTAATATAGAACAGGCGGCACTAGCTTTGTCACTGACAGGCTGTTTCTCATAGCCCCTCTCCTGTTTCAGATTTAAAGATATTGTAATCAGTGATTTGTTAGCTGAAGGGAGTGAATTCACAAACAAAGACTGAGTTTGAGATTTCATTCAAGAGAAAGTTATCACTGCCCTTCTGACAGAAACTGAAACATCCATTGTTCCATCAAGCGCAGATTTATTAGAGTGCATTTTGTTTTTGTTTGTTATTTACTCTTAATGGGAATTTTTCAGTCAATTTATTCTGTCGGACAATCTCTTAATGCCAATTACCTCTCTTGTTGTTACAGTGACAAGAAATTTTTCCGTATAAATCTTCAGTCACCATTGGATGGTGGCAAAACAGTCTCTGTAGAAGTTGAGACAGTGTATTCCCATGTGTTGCAGCCTTACCCGTCAGAGATCACACAGGTAACTTTTTTTTCTGTCTTGCAACTCGGATGATTAGTTTGCCTCATTCTTGGGAAAAGGTGTATTGACTGGGATAAAGGGTAGTTGGTGTGACCTGTGCTTTTATACTTACCACATGCTGCAACAAACTGAAAAAAAAAAAGGCAGATGAAATGTTGGGCTCGCCTGTTCTAGCTGGTTATAGTTTCGTTTTGTTTTTGTTTTTTTTTGGGGGGGGGGTCACTTCTTGAGTGGTTTATGATTGTCACTACTTTATGAAAAGCATAAGCACCAATATTTTTAATTTCCTTTAAATAATCAGCTTTTATGGAAGGCAATTTTTTTTTCTTTGTTAAACTACACATTTCAGTGTGTTTAAATGTGTTTTAATTAGAAGGACTGGGAAAGGAACAGTATAGCATGAGTTGATCGATTGTATTTCCTTTGTCACCAGGCAGAGAAGCAACTTGTGATTCTTGAGGGAAATCTGTTCTTCTATTCTCCCTACTCAACTACCACACAGACTACCATTGTGACCACCACTAACTCCAACTTGGAGTCCTACACAAAGACAAAACCAGTCTCCCAGAGTGACACAACTATTAACTATGGACCTTACGAAGATAAGGCACCATTCTCTGAGGTAAGACAGACAGGCTGTTTTCAATGGATGCTTTCTTCTTCCCATAAACAGCATTTCCTTCTTGATTTCTCTTTACATGAGAATGATCTGAAAAGGTTTAACCCATTACCACTCAAACATTTACCCCAGCCAGATTTTTTACTCATGATATGAGAGATAACTCCATCATTTTACCCCTAACAATTTTTTTTTTTATTTATAGGAAAAAAACTATCAGACCAATCCACTTGCAGTTTTTACAGTAAAATTATCTCTGGAGGTTTTAGGCAACTCAGTTCCCACAAAACACCATCACATATAACTTTAACGGCCTACTTCAATTTCAGTACCTCATCCACATCTAAAAATGCACAGAACTTTAAAAATGCACAGTGAAATAACTGTTCAAGCTACACGCATGAAATTTGCACTGGGCGACGCCATTTTAACGGCTATATGGTCAGAATCTTGCTAGTGGCATTAATTGCGGCTCAATCCCATTTCTACAAAAGCTATCGCAGGCCACAAAAATCAGCGTAATTCTGCGTAATTTGGAAATAACCCAGCATTAGCAAGTGGCTTATATTGGCGCCTGTGCATGGTATTGAGTTAAGCTGAAAATTGAAGAATTGTTTGTTTCATCAGCTCTGTGGATTTCCCGATTGACAAGCGGTCTAGTTCATAATACAGCGTCTAACCAGGTGCCGTACCAGTGAATTTTTTTTCTATCATCCAGGCTCCCTTGAAAGTGCATGAAGAGAACAATAGTCCCTTCCTCACGGTGACATCGATGGAGCGGCTGGTGGAAGTGTCTCACTGGGGCAACATTGCAGTGGAGGAGCACATTGACATGAGGCATACTGGGGCCCAACTGAAAGGACCTTTCTCTAGATTTGACTACCAGAGACAACAGGATGGCTATGCTTCCATTAAGAGCTTTAAGGCAAGATGATTTCCATTTACTTTCCTTTGAAAGTAACATTAAGTCAGGGCATGAAATGTTTAGTTTTTAGTTATCAGTAAGAGAAAATCAATAAAATTCATGAAGGAAAATGAAAAAGAAAAAAAATCACTTTGACACACAAGTTGTGAACATCTTTTGTTTATTGTACAACATGAGACAAAAGTGCAATGGATTGGATGACCACAGAATACAACATTGCATTTTCAGAGACTCTCCAATCAAGACTTTATTTTTCTTAGTGGGTGAAAAGTTAGCTTGTGATCTATAACAAATTCTTTGAGACACTCAAGAGAATTGTGCAGTAGTATGCCTGGGTGTTCAGGGAATCTTTTTTTTTTTTTTTTTGACAATTCTTTGGTGTATTGAAAGCTTTGTCTTGTGAGTATTGCAAAATATGTGGTGAGTCAATCATGGAGGGAAATTGTAGATTTATCCTTTCTTATTATGAGACAGGCCATGGAGGCTCAGATTAAGTAGGAGTTTATACTCTGAGTGAGATCAGAAATTGAGCAAGGACATGATGAGCAAAGGTAGTGGAGATAAACTAGTTAGGCTGCCATTCTTGTTCTCATTATTTGCTCCTTTGTTAACCCTACAAGTGTGAGTCCCGGATTTATACAACAGGTAAATCGAATCCCTGCGTGCGATGCCTAGGTTTATTCATGGGGGCTCATCGTTGCGCTGTGATATTGCTCACCATGTCACTTTAACTTGGTGTTTATAGACAAAAGAAATTCCATGCCCAAACATGAAATCCTCTTGAACAGAAGAGAAAAACAGAAATCAAAGGCCACATGGCCCACTTAAGTCCTCTTAAGTGGTCCAAAACTAGTCAGAAGAAACTGTATTATGATGTGAGAGAGTGTCAAATACATGTAGTCTCTTTATTTATACTATATTGAATAATAGCGCAAACTCTTCTGACCACTTGGTCCACTCAACAAATTTTGCGTTGACCAAAGATCAAGCTCTTTGAGAGTACAAATGAGCTGTAGTTGCAATGAATGAAAGCTTAAGTAGCCTATGTATCTATTAGTTTATATATAGCTTTATTGTGCTCTCACTCTTCGCCATCACTAGATCATTTGTATATATTTCTTTGTAGTCACTGCTGTTCCGTCAACGTCAGCTGGTCTGATCTAAGAATAATCTAAGTCCATTAGGTCACAGGAATGATAGCTTGCAGTTTACACTAAGATTCTATAACATGAATGTAAATACACCCCTATGTGAAGTGGTTTAATCCAAGCAATTACATCAGGTTATGAGCACATCTGTAATGGGAATGGTCTGTGGGACGAGGAGTGATAAAATTGGCACCCATTATGAAATGGACATGTCTTTGTAAGTACAATTCCTTCCCCTACCATTGGCTCATTGCCGATATTATTACATGTGAAGAAAGGGTGGAGTTAGGGGACGGATTTACAGAAGACATTGGTCCGTAAATTGGTCAATCTGGGCCTGCACTCCGTAGCCAAGGCGGAGTCTCTATAGCCAGAGCAAATGTCGTAAGACGGAGTATTAATGTCGAGATCCAGATTGCCAAGCCGGGCAAGGCGCGCCGCAGGCCTTGAAGCCTTCAGGCTGGGTCACAGTTCTAGAGTTAAAGGATTTTTTACCTTGCTATAATCAACTTAGTGGTTTAGTCTTAACATTTTTATCAATGTACCATACAATGAAGAACATTTAACTTAATTGTGATGATCTTTACTTAAACTTGCTAGAAAAGTGCATTTGTTTGATGATCTTTCACAGACATCCCTGCCTGCATCTGCACGAGATGTGTACTATAGAGATGAGATTGGAAATATTTCCACATCAAGCATGCGTGAGATGGATGAGTCTGTGGAGGTTGAACTGAGACCAAGGTTTCCATTGTTCGGAGGTTGGAAGACAAGATATTTCCTGGGCTATAATGTGCCAAGCTATGAATATCTATACTATAAAGGTGAGCTTGTGCAAATCTTATTCAGTGATACAAGCCAGTTTTTTTTTTTTTTTTTACAATAGATGCATTATGTGAAGAGACAGGGTAACACTGTCCCAGCCATTTGTTATCTGCATGGAGCATTTGAGTTGTTTTGACTAGTTCCTGTGAGATTTTCCCTGTGCCTGTAGCACCCAATGACACGACAGAAACCAGTAGACAGAGATAGGTCAACGAAGATGGAGGTGGACAGGACACACTGTTATGAGGCCATGCAGTAGCACCACCAGGCATGCACTTCAGTGGAACCCACAGGGACAGAGAAATAGGGGTGGATCACGAACAACCTGGAGAAGACTCATGGATGATTTGAAGAGAGCAGGGCTACAGTCGAAAGATGCAGTGAGAAGTGGAAGTCTGTTGTTCGTGGCCTATACCCTGATACAGGGTGAAAAGGGCGATGATGATATAGCACCCAATTCTTTTCTTCACTATTGGCGCGTAGCCAGGGCTTCTTCCATACATGTACAGTGCTCTGTTTTTGTTGTTGTTGTTAAAGTTGGTTGTTGTTTTTTTTAGGGGTTTTTTTTTTCGCTCTTCATGTGCAGCTGCTACAGCTTCAAATATGTTAGCATTTCTATCGGATGATTTGATCTGTGAAATTAATAGAAAACAGAGAATGGGCTATTTGCATGTTCCATGATAAACAGTTTGCTGCTGAATGTTGGTCTGTTTGTAGACATCAAACGGCAGGAGTGACATATCAGGCAGGTCATTGTCATGAATATGTTTCTCAGTTGAGTGGCGAACATTTGGCGATCAGAGCTCTAGATCCATGGCATGGAATGGGAATATGAGAACAGATGGTACTGGTGTAGCATAACACAGATAGAGATAGTTCTGTAAGTAGACTGTCCAGTGATGAACTACGTAGATCTATGTCTTCCTTAACATTTGATATGCATCAGTGATTGGAAAATGGGGTCTTCCCTATGTTCATCTTTTTTTTTGTCAATAGAGTAGGCCAATGATTAAGTTGAGGTCACAGATTGAATTGGATATTTAAATTTCTTGCTTACCTCTATTTCATCCCTCTGACAATTGCCAGGTGACAACTATGCCCTGAAGATGCGCTTCATTGATCACATTTATGATGATATGGTGGTTGATGAGATGCAGCTGAAAATTATTCTGCCTGAAGGATCTTCGTAAGTTGTTACATCTTCATTCTGATTTTGCTTTATTGCAGGGTCAGTGGCCAAAAAAAACTATGATTGCTGTCTGTCCATCATCACTTTTGTTCCGCTCCATTTTTCATAAGATGCACATGTATATGATGTATGGCAGTAACGCGGATTAAAAGCATGGCAGAGTGACTAGTTTTCCAGTTTTCACAGATCTCTGTCTTTTGAAGAAAGTCTACTGTTACCAGAGGTGCCAGTTTTCCATAAAATTACGGAATTCCGTAGAACAGAAAAACGTCCGTAAAATCTCAGTAAAAACCTTGTCATTTTAACCCTAGACTACTGCTGGTTGCTATTTTTATATAGATCTAGATCTGGAGTGTAGATTTAATTGACACTGTTCACCAGAAGCAGTTCAGATTTAACCCATTTTAGTTAGATCTACTAGATCTAA
>JBCAUA010711822.1:0-15286 GCA_038406235.1 Peronia verruculata | reverse complement strand
TCGGGGTAATAATAGATTGTAAAGCGCTTAGAGCCTGTAATTACGGGGATAAGCGCTATATAAGTACTCTCTATTATCATTATTATTATGTATCCTGCAGGATCAGTTAATGCAAATAGAATCTGAGATGAGATATGTTTTAAAATCTGTTACAAGCTTATATAATAGAGGGCTTAGCTTTAGAAGCACAAACTGTGCCAGAAAAACAGTGTCTTCATTTAGCCTGAGTGGTATAAAAAAAAAATGTGACAGTTAAAATGTTTAAGAAAAGTGTTTTCCAAAACAGACCAACCCAACCTCGTTTTTCAGTAACCTGGAATCCCAAAGGAGTGCCGTAACTATTCAAAAAAATGGGATCCACCAGATTAGCTATCCTTACACAGGACTCGACCATAAAGGTGGTTATGCTTCTGACATCTGATGCTTTGTTCAGCAAGAAGACGATTGAAAATTGGCCACTAAGCATAAAGAATATAAGAGTCTTTAGTACTGAGACTAGAAGAGTCACTAGTATCAAAACCATTTCAACATTCATCAGAAATTGTGTGATCCCAAGTTCACAGTGAGCCTGCTTTATGCTTCAGCATTTTTTTAAAAGCTTGAAATATGACAAGAACGGCATTTCTTGGCAAAGGGAGAAATCAACTCCTTATAAGTTTCAAATTGCCCATAAAGTTATAGCAAGAGACACTCTGGACTAGTTTTGTCTTGACAAAAGCAGGGATTCACTTGACATGTTTTGAACCTCATTCAATTCGGGAGGCTACAACCAGTATGGCTGTTTCAGGGAGCGTCTCTCTTGTTACTATAATGGCTTATTAACTCTTTCCATGCCAAAGAATGATATATCAGCGATACTGCGGCCGCCATTGTGCCAACAAACGATATATCGTCGATATAACGCTACTGAGTTTGTGGGACATTTACGTAGAGACAGACATTTTATCGGTTACTTTCCGAACAATAACTCCTGTTTACTTCCTTTCTCAGTCTTTTGGTGTGTGATTTGAGTTGCCAAATTGTTCGATAACGATAAAAATCGGAGCAAAAACAAATTACCAGTCATTGCTAAGGTAAACTAGTGATGGATACTCCCACTCCAGGCCCTTCTCGGGGTTCTAGGCTCTCATCTCGGCGAATTTTGTCAGAAGATCAAGCATGGGAGCTTGTTTTTCACGGCGTTAGTAATGATGAAGAAGGATCTGATATCAATAGCCTAGATGATGATAGAGCTGACAAGGATTATGAAGTAGACTCAGATCAAACAAGTTCTGTGCCTCATTTTTCTTTTCTAAATACCCCTATTGCCTTTTCTGTATCCTAATCCTATTCTCCATTTATTTCCCTACATTTCCATGCATGATACATGTAATTCCTATGCATAGAACCAAAGGTATGATGATTTTTCTGCAGTGATATACTTTTCAAATATGGCCTGGCACATACGTGGAAACCCCCCTGGCATGGAAAGAGTTAAGGATGGAGAAATAAATCTATATATCTTTACAAGATTCTACCACAGACCACTGTACAATAAAATATAAGATGTATATATGTGATCTGATTGCTTCAATGTAAGGTTGAAAAAAAAAAAAAAAAACCCTTCGCATTTTTGGGTTGGGACATAAGGATCACACTTAGCTACTTAAATCTTTTGTCAATTCCTGAAAATTATGGAAATGACTATGATAAAATTGATAACTAACTGGATTTGTTGCAGTTTAATTATAATTTTTCTAGGAAACTTGAAGTAAGTGGAGCTGCAGGGAGAGTCAAAGTCCTCTCATCTCAACTCTAGGTATGTTACTGTGATGAATGTAACAAGGATGAGATTATTACCTGATGAGTTGTGGCCAATTCCTCCTGTTATTTTAAAGCTGACAAGATGTGTGTGCACATTGTACACTCTCTTGATAACTCTCTACATTTACTTCAAGTATCTAGTAAAATTTTAAATAAACTGCTAACCAGTCTATAAGTTAACTAACAATTAATTTACTGCATGCACTTTTACACACAACAAACTGATGCATGTGAAATGCCATGAAAATAAACCAACAAACAAACAAACAAAAACTTTTCCTTGTGACCCTCATCATCCGATATCAATAAGATATGGAAAGTGGCTTTTCTCAAACTTAAGTCTTATGACCTGCTGTTGGCTACATTCTATAATTCAGTTTGTATATTATATATATGCTCTGCTTGCCTTGTCTGGCCATAGCTGTAAGTTTCTTCTGCTTTCTTCTGCACAGCCCTCATTCGCTCTAAAGTCATCGGGGTGACTGACAAGAGGTACATGTCTTCTCCATCTCCCACAGTTGTAATCCAGTGCTTAGATCTCTGCAAACTTTTACTTTGTCTCTACATGGATAACGTCAATCCATACTTTTCTCTGCCTGCCCCCTTTATTTTTTTCTTTTCATCTACAGCTCTATGTAGTATAGTTTCAACGAAACCATTGAATCTTGTTATGTTATGTGGACACACCATCTCAGGCAGTAAACCACAAGATTTTTTTTTTTCTCAAACATCAGATTATATTATCCCTCCTTAAGTTGATCTCTAGGAATCTGTCCCTTTCTGTACCATTGTAAAGAGCACATCTTTGGTATTGACAACTGGATCCTTATTCCCTGAGCTGAGGAGAGAGGTAAAAGTGATACAAGCACTGGGTTTAAATATTTTCAAATTTTGCAAATGAGACCAATAAAGCAGATAGATTACATAAACAGTCAATGAATTTTTTTTTTTTTTAATTTTCAAAGAGTTTGAGATTGAAAGAAGTACTTGAAACTTAGGGTCTATGCAAGCTGAAAATTATTTGTAATCACATCTTTAATCACTTTATACACCATCACTTTAAAGTCATAATTAGTCACTCAAAGTTATACACTGTCTTGACTGAATGGACACATAGGTAAAATAAACTTTTTAAACAGTCTTTTATTTATTTCCTTAATTCAATGCTTTAATGTCATCAAAAAATATAAACGACTATAATATATGTGTTTCTGTACGACATTATAAATAAGTGTGATATATATATAAGCCTCATGTGTCCATTTTCTCAAAACAGTTAAAACACATCTTGGGCGTGACATGGTGGGTTAACTGTTATGATATACCATTATTGAAACTTACTCAGATTCTTGTAGCCTCTGATTGACTGTGTGAAGAATAATGTCTTTGTGAACTGCTTTCATGTGGCGTATCAGTGTGGTTTCACAGGCATACTTGCGATCACAGTGGCCACAGGTCAACTGGGTGTTGGGCTTGTGAGCTCGCCGGACATGTCGATTCAGATCACCTGCAACCACATATTTTCATGTCTTCCTCAATCTATTGCTATGTATGAACAACACAAGGAAGGACAAATTCAGACAGAAATTTTGTGGCACATGGCTTTAATTGGTCATTTACGAACAATTCTTTTGGTCAACCAAAGTGTGTGCTTTGCTAAGCACGTAAGGTGTAAAACAAGTACTGAAAGTAAGAAAAACAATGACATCGCTTATCAAGTTCTATTTGAAACATTTGCCACCAAAAAACTGTAATAGAAATTGTCATGAAAAAGGAAAACATTTTCATCATGTAATGAATTTTTTTTGTATTTAGAAAGGCAACATGTCTTTTTTTTTCCTTCTTTACAAAGCTGGTTATAAGCATCATGTGCTGTACAAAGGGAAGTAATTTAGCTGCTTGTAAAAAAATGGCTCATCTGTAAAAGTTAAAAAAAAAAAAAAAAAATACAGACGAGCGAGAAACAAATGAAAGTGAATGAGCACATGAGAGGAAAGTTTGAATAGCTTTCAGTTTATTCAACTTCTGACATGTATTTTTGTATTTATCCATTATCAAACAAAGCTCGACTGCTAAATATGCATTGCTCTCATATATCTAAATTATCCAGTTATATACATATAATATAAGGCATAATACTGTGGCCACATTATAACCTATTATTCTCATATATATATATCTAACCTTGATATTGAATGTCATGTAATATTTAAATAAGTCTTCTATTCTGGGTATGTTTCAACTAAAATGAAATTAAAAAGCATCTTTTTCTTAAATGACAGAAACATATGTAACAAAAGAGAAAAAAAAAACAGAAAAAAGACTTTGTGGCGATCCATGATCTTTCAATCATATTTCAAATTGTGTCAAAACCCATAATAAAATTTTCCATTTGTTCTGAACAAAGCAGCAGATACCAGTCCACATAATTTAAGCAAGTGATGAAAATATAAGTATTTGTTGTACAGACGCTCTTAATGAGACCACAAAAAAAAAAAAAAAAGAAAGTCACATTTAAGCAGGACTCAAAGAAATTTAGCATGTTGAATTGCTTCACTGAAATCCTTCATCATTGTTCTGCCAAAAACACTTTTCCCTATACATCTATCATCATTTTTAATAGAAGGAGCAAAATAATGTGATTAAAAGTTTCTCTGCATAACAATCTATGTGCAAAATAAGTTAAAAACCAGAGAATATTGTGACAATCAGTGGTTTATTGAATCTGTTGGATGATTTTCAAGCAAAGTTGGGCAAAATGATTTGAGTACATAGACAGGAAAATATCTATTTTTCAAAATGTGAAATAAAGTGATTATCTTTTAGCAACACTGGCATTTTTTCTTTGCCAAATGTAAATGACTCAGTGACTGATCATATTTCAACACCAACTCATAAGAAAACTTGGCAAACAAGGACACAAGTCATGGCGGTTACAAACCTGACTGGAAAAATTTCTTATCACATAATGAGCAGCTGAAAGCCTTCTCTTTGTTGTGGAATCTCATATGAACAACCAAATCACTGTGTCTGATGTAACCTGTCCAAAAATAAATGAGCATACTTATTATTCAGGACAGATAGCAAATCATGTCTTTTTCTTTTTATTCTCTTTCATCAGTGAAATCTATAAGTCTTGTACATCATATCATAACGTAGGAAAAAATTTTTTTAATCACACACGCTTCTGTTACCATAAATCTAATATGAAAAAGTTTAATCTAAATTTCTTAATTAAGCAAAATTTTCCTACTTACTGTTCAGAAACATTGTACTGAAAATCACTGTAGGGCATAATTTTTTTTTTTTTTTTTTTGAATTTCCTTTTTTTCCTCAGATTAAAACTGCATGTCACACTACATTCCTTTACACCATTCTTCAGCCACCTCTTAACAATAGTCATATTATAAAATGATTTCCAAACATCTCAGACATATTCTAATAAACGGTGCCATTACCCGATAAATCAAAATGGGTTGATGGAAAATACCAAATGTAAATAAATTTTACAGTCATAGAGAACTGCAGAAATTCTGCAAAATTACAAGTGACTGTTGCAAAGGACCACTCCCCTTACCTATGAAAAATAATGATTTAATAACCTTATTGAACCTACATGCCCTCAAAATAATAGTAGTGGTGAGTAGTGTTAATGATTTAATGAGGTAGGATAAAGTATGATGTACTTCCGGCATTGTGTTTCTCCCGAAGTTTTGCGTTCAACTAGTATTGTCACATAATTGTGGGATTTCAAGGTGGAGCGCAATACATATGAATGTTTCATTTTCAGTAGGGGTAAAAACACTCTGCCGACAATTTCCAGATCTGTGCTTAGCTGAATATGAACCATTAGACAATCATGGGACAGGAGAGACAGAAGAAAGGCAGGGAGGGAAGGAGGGATGGTGGTAGGAAGAACGACGTTGAAGAAAATTTGTTTTTGAAAAATATTATACAAAAGGTGAAGACATTTTTTCACTTGTTATAATAAACCATCACAGTGTTTAAAAAAAAAAAAAATTAAAAGTGACTGTTACAAAGGACCACTCCCCTTACCTATGAAAGATAATGATTTAATAAGAATTGGTTTAGACTGTAACAAAATAACGTATCATTGTCAATATATGTAAAACTCTGCAAGCATTTTTTAATTACACGCTGCACACAATGAACCATTTCAATTTGCAGCCACATTGAGGTATTAAACAAGTACCATAAAGAAGAAAAAATCAGTTTTGGCCTTTCCATTTTCATTTAAAACATGTAGTTAGTTCTGAAAAAAATGATCATGATAAGAGGAAATCACCATTATGATTCTTTCAGAATTTTTCCTTGTGCATGTTCCCAATGAAAAGAGCAAACATGCTTTCTTTTTTGTTCAAGTTCAAGTAAGGAGAAATAATATTACTGACTGGAAAAATCATTTGCTGAATTCATACAGTCATACCTTTCCCACATTTCTCACAGCGATGAGGCTCTTGTTTTGTGTGTATCAAAAGATGTCGCTTCAGGTCACATCTCTGTAAAAACTCTCTCCCACAATCATTACATTTAAAGGTTATCTGATCCTGAGAATAGAATTTTACCAAATGGTAAGTAGTTATTTACAAAGCCAAATTAGACAAAAAATAATTAAAAGTGATAATCAATTTCAATCAATTCTCCTTCCAAAGTAACACACAAACAGTAGAGTGCTTACAAACACTTGTGCACCTGTAGTAACAATTTCACTGTAAGTTTGATGCAAACAGCATCTGATTCCAAATATGAACAAATTCTGATATTCCTCAGGCACTCATTGATCTTCATCATGGACATCACTTTTAAATGTATTTCCCAGACCATTCAATTTCTGGTTCCTTTCCAAATTTCAATTTGACATAATGGCATTAATTTGGATCCTACAGAATGTAATTACAATGGAAGAAAACAATATAATGTACCTCATGCTGCAGATTGTGGATTTTTCTATGTCTGTTGTAGTTTCCCATTCGAGTAAAGGTAGCATTACACAAATCACATTTATAACCTCTCTTGTGGTTTTTCTCATGGCTGATCAATTCCTGTTTTGTTTTAAATTTTTCTTGGCATTTCATGCAGGAAAACATTGCAGAATTCTCCCCTGTTGAAGACTCTGGTGACATCATAATTATGGAAGATGCACCAGGTAGTTGAGACTCTGAAGTCTGAGGTGGTACAACACCACATTCTTGGGGCACAGCTTGTAAATCACTACCTGTGGCACTCTCCATAGTGGGAGGGACTGCTAATGAGACACCAGTTCTTTGAAAATTTTCCTCGCTGGGATGTGGTTGGTGTAGTTGCCCAGAATTTTGACTGAAGACAACAGTAGCTGGAATGGTAGAGGGCTGAATGTTCAGTGGCTCAATGATCCCTATGTTGGGTGGCTGATCAACAGTATAAACATTGCACTGAGAAGTTGAATCTACAGGTCGAAAGAAAACAGTGTTTGTGCCAAAGACCAATTCTGTCTGTGTTTCTTTGACGTCTACAGTTCTAGTGGTTGCCTCTTGTATTTGCGATACCGTTGTAAATTGCGGCTGAACCTGTGGTAAAACACTAGTCATACTGGCTGGCCGAGATAACAGTTCAGTATTATTAGCTGGAACATATCCCAGTATTGTCAAGTGACCGTCAGCTGTCACCATGTACAATGTCTTATTTTGTTGGCCTGTTATAGTACCTAATGAGGAGTAACCAGATGGTGGCTCATTTGTCAGTATAAGTGTCTGCTTTGAGCTTGCCATCACTTTGTCTACTGCAGATTCACCGACAGCTGATGAAATAACAGTAGAAAGTGGGTTAGATCTAATACCAGAACTTCTAGACAACCTTTCAGATTTTTGCGCAACTTTATCATCCTCAGAGAGAAGAACCGTATCTGATGCTGTCACCTTAGCCGGGGATGCCACTCTTTCACAAGTGTCACTGGCATTCAAAATAACTGTATCTGACCGTGACAAACTTTTCTCTTCCTGATTTTCTTCATCTTCAGATTGCATATCTGTATCTGTATCATTACTTGTTTCCTCTGTCAAATTTTCCATGCATTTCTTGACAATTTCTGTTTCATGTGGTAACCGCTGAACAGTTTGTGAACCTAAGCTTGTAATGGAATTGGTTTCATCTCTGATAGGGATGTTGTTTTTCACTGGCTTCAATAACTGGACAAGTGATGGAGGGATACTATCCCCAATCACTGCTATGTCCTGAGGCAAACTAATGGTAGACAGAACTTGGGGAAGTGTAGCAGAAGCTTGAAGAACAGAATCTGTCTTCGTTATGGACAAATTTTGATTCTTTCCAGAGTCTGCCCTCAATAAATCAATGGAAGAAATACTTTCAAGAGAAACTGATCTGTCTGAAATATTTGCAAGAAGACTATATGGCCTTTCCAAAGTGGGAGTTGTTGCTGATTTCTCTGAGAAAAGCAGTTTGGTGATGAAGCTGTCTGTATTTGCATGCGACAATGATGACAGAGAAAGTGTATCAGATTCAGGTCTGACAAGTGACGCAGTGCTGATAATAAGAGTATCAGATGATGCCAAAGGAAGTTTATAAGCTGAATCTGAATCTGCTACTGTGTCTCTACTTGAGGCAGTTGCTGGAAATCCAATCTCTGGATGGTTAAAGTTCACAGTTTTTTGTGCCACATTTTTGCATGTGTTACCACTGCTACTACTGTCATATTTTGTTGAGTCTGTTATAACAGGTGCCAACACTCTTGGTGCCTGCAAGATTCCTCCACTGGCGTCCTGAACAATTAGTGGGACTATATCAATTAGCTGTCCATTCAATGACACACCAGATGCAAATGTTGGTAAACTCCCTTCATCTTTCTTAAGAAAGGCTGCAGATAATAAATTTGCTCCACCAATATTTCCCAATATACATGGATGGATCACAGGCTGATTTGCAGTCGTTCCAACCTCTAAAGTTGAAGGAGAGGACTCCTTTTCCAATGACAGGCCTTCAGATTTTGAGGTAGAAGTGGTGATACTGATTGGGCAAACACTATTAATTGCTCCTGTGATCTGTGATTGCCCTGATGTGGTTAAACCACCCAATGGTATTACAATACTCTGTGATCTATGAGCGGAGAGACTTTCCTGAGATAAGGCTGGTTGCAAGGCAGCACTTTTAACCGGTTGGAAGTGTTGTGGACCTAATCCCATGTCTTGTGACTGTATTTCAATTCTGCTATTGCCTGAAAATTCATCTGCACTTCCACTTGGATTTTCCATGACCAATGTTTCCAAAGTCTGCTTTTCACTCAGAAGCTGAAGATCATGAGCGTTTTCAGCTATCGATGGCCATCAATGAAACCAGATTTCTATACCAAAATTTAAGTCCTGTTTAGACTAGATCTAGAATTTAGCAATCTAGATCTAGACACTCTAGATCTAGCAATATTAGCATGGCTATTGTTGATTAATCGATGTTCATGATTATGATCTAAATCTATAGATCTAGAAATCTAGATCTAATCTAGTTCTAAAATCTAGATCTAGATACAGAATGTGGGTAAGGTTCTTCTTTTATCATTCCATCCAACACCGCACAACTCAGACAGATTATATGGTTAAAATAGGCTAAAATGTAGATATAGATCTATCTAGATCTAGATCTAGATCTAGTATTCGATGAGGCCCAGGTGAAATACATGTAGGTCTAGGGTTTCGGAGAAGACTGGTGTGTGGTTTTTATAAGCTTTTCAACCTCCTGTGGTGGTGGTTATCTCAGCTGTCCACAACCGTAGTCGAAAAATAAGATAATACTATTGGGTTGTGATCAGAATAACAACAACTCCATGGCCTGCGAAGACTGGGTCCAGTTGTTGACAATTTTATTTTCTGTCATTCTGAGCGATGTGCCAGGTACTTCACCAGCAATAAGTTGGAATGGAATTAGATAATAGATCTCAGGAAATTGAATATCTAAGTAAGTAAATCTGATGGATGAGATTCTAAATTTAAGCTATTTATGTTATTTTCGTAGACATTTTCTTATATTGTGCATGTTAAGATATGAGAAGCAGGTGTGCAAACATCAATAATAAAAAGCTCTCTTAGGAATCCTAAAGGCCATGAAATGTAGTTGTGATCAAGTCAATATGGGAGTGTAGACTTGTTGCAGCTTCCAACAGTCTCAAATTTTATCGCAGTTGTATTCATAACAACGAGCTTATACATTCATAACAATAAACTGGGATCTGTAATTTTATGTGTATATACATTTTTTTTCTGTTTTGATAAAACTGAAAAAAGAAAGTGCACAACAGCAGGAGAATACCCGTCCCCCCCTCACCCCCCCCCCCCCCAACACACACAAGAAAATAACACGTGTATGTATCAGTTATGGATCTATGCATCTCTTCCACTGATCCAGAGTATTAGAAACATCCTCAGTAGATTATGCCAAGTCCAAGATCTGTCTTTCAGCATGAGCAAGATTTCTGAGCTATGACGTTAAAACCCTATTTTTTTTTTTATTATTTTTTATTTATTTATTTATTATTATTATATGTTGAAATCCATGTTGAGGGGGTCGAGAAATTTGTGTTAACAAAATAACGAAAACACAGGAATTTTAACAGGGCTGATAACATCATTGGACATTTCCGTGAATTCGAGATTTCTGACTTCGAGTTTGCTGTGCACTATGAACATTAGTCATCTTTCTAAATTTACTTATTACTCCCTATCTCCCAGCCCACTGAATACTGATAACGCAAGATGTATGGTATTGAAGAAATACATGTACCCTACATGTACATAATTTAAGTAAATTAATGTAAATTTAAAACATTCACATGTACATTTAGCTATATCCAACTCAAACACACACACGCACGCACGCACGCACACACACACACACACATACACACACAAATTAAAAATAAATAAAAAATGGATCAGATATTGTGAAAAAAAAAATTTATTTACATTCTTAAGCACAACAAAGTCAGTATCGTTAAGACACAGAAAGATAGCTGCTGATAAAAAAGGTTAATGCAAAACTTTGAAACAATGTTAACGCATGCATACTAATAAGAAAAGTGCATGTATTTTTATTATGGAATATGAAAACTAAATGCATAGTTTTTTTTTTTGTAATCTGAATTTTTGAAACGTTAACTAATTCAATCTTTACAGTTTAACAAGGAGTCTCTTCATGCAAATGATCACAGCAAACTATTCATACTTTCATGCATAAATCAAAACGATACACTTCAGAAAGCACACCACAGTACAGTGAAATAAGCTTAATTATGTACATACTTGATGATGCAAATAAAGCATTTGCAGTAAAAAACAAATTTCCATCTTGAGTGAAAGAACACAATGTTTAATTTAGTTTAAAGGTACAAGGTCTGTCTCAGAATAAAGGTTTCCTGTCATGCTATCCTAATATAAAATTAATATAAAATTATAATTAACCTTATTTTTGGTATCAACTGAACCAAATACCTATTTAACATAAGAACCATCAAGTTCCAGACATTCCTCCATTCGATGTACCCAGCAGTCAAAGACAGTGACCAATTATTGCTTGTCCAAGGTCATTAGTGCTTTTCTCATAGCCTCTTCAATCTGGTCCTTGTCCTCAAATCGATGACCTCGCAGCATTTTTCCACCCTTGGGAAAAGAAGTAGAAGGTGCATGGGGTGAGATAGGGAGAATAGGGCGAGTGGTCCAATAATTCCCACGAGTAACTATCGAGAAGCTCATTCACAACTCTGGACTTGTGAACAGGTGTATTATCATGACGCAGGACGACGCCATCTTCGAGCAAGGCGGGTCTTTTTTTTTTCCCATATTGTTGGCCTCAGTCTGTTTTTGAGGACAAACCTGTAGTGTAGTAGTCATCACTGACAGTCACGCCAGGTGGACTGGCCCGCTCAGTAGGATGCCACTCGTGTCAAAAAAAATAATGTGCATCATCTTTCTCTCTCCTTGTTTTCTGCGGGCTTTCCGTGGCCTCAGCGCGTTCGAATCAAGCCATTGAGCCAACTGTCTTTTGAATTTGGGATCAAATGACTAGACCCAAGGTTCATCTCCAGTGACAATTTTACTGAGAAACTGTAAACCTTCTTGCTCAACACATGTCAAAAAGTGCAGAGCCACTTGAACATGGGCTTGTCTCTCTGCTCAGGTGTCAACAAAGTGGGGCACCCACATCACGAAGTCCGTTTTCTTGCCAAAATCATGGGTCAATATTTGGTGAAATTTTGCACTGGACAAACCAACTAATTACCTTATTTCCCTGCATGTTCTTCTCCCATCTTCCTCCACAACAGCTTTTATTCTCGTAACACTGTCGCCACAAATGACAATGGGGGCCTCCCAGTGTGCTCTTCATCTCTCGTGTCAGACCTCCCACCTCCAGCTTCCCTGACCCATTGTCTTACTGTTTGAATTGATGGGGCACTTTTCCCCATAACTTGGTAAAGATCACTGTTTGTTTCCACAGCAGACTTGCTGAGAAGAGTTGAAAATTTGATCACAACTCAGACATCGTGGCTTGAGAAGGTTGCAGCAGTGTTTTGCTCTACCATTTTTCTCAGATTTACCTTGGACAAAGTGCACAAGTACACCAAAAGTGACATGTCACAACTCAATGACACCAAAGCACTTGAAATTTGGCAATGAGAGTTCATAGGTATAACGACTAACGTCATTATGTCGCAAAATTTGGTGGCTGTAGGTTGGGTACTTTTGAATTTATAGAGGAGGGAAATTCTATTCTGAGACAGACCTCACATAACCAATGACAAGAAAAAAAAAAAAAAAAATTGAAAGAAGTAAAAAAAAAAGACTAGAGGAAAATAGTGGGGGAAAAACTTACTGACTCAAATGGCTACAACGGCAAAGGTACCTTCATCGATTCTGGCTACTCTCAAATGGTTACCATTGAAATCTATCTCCTCTGCAAAATATCACAAAAATCTAATAAAACTTAGTGAACGCTCTTTGGTGTACAGTCTAAACAGTTATGTTTGCAATTTTGTCTAAAAGTTACGTATTGTAGCTCTTCAGATGCAAGAGGATTTTAAAGAAATTTTTGAAAATGCCATGTACTGAAATTTTACATCTGATCATCTTTTTTTTACATAAAAAAAACTCTTTCTTCAAAACCAGCTAGCTGACTTTATAGATCACACATGCGCACCTTTTTTGGTTTTGTAAAGGCAGAGATGTAGCTAAATTTGGTTGGAATTGGTCCAGAAGCTAAAAAAAAAAAAAAAGAGCAGATAGCAAAATAGTGACAAAAAGTCAGCCCATGAGAAAAATGTGTTTTAACTTTTTCAAAGAGAAAAAAAATGAACATGGAGAGTCTTTTATCTGGTTTTCAACCTCAAAAAAGCTTTTCAGAGATCCTAGATCTCTCTTCATGGTGTCTGTATCTTTTCTCTTTGCCTTTTCCTAGCTTTCTGTTCACACATACTCTAAAATCTGGTTCACTTCAACTATCATTAAATGGGTTTCCATAGAGTCACCTTTGTGTTTTTGAGGACATTTGTGGACATGTGACATGCATATTTTTCTCTGTCAAAACCAAGAGTGTCTTGACCTTTACTGCACTTAATGATCCACAACTGCTGTCTGAAGCAGTGGAAATAAAAAAAGAATGTAATTTTTCCTAGGTGATCGAATGCATTGATTGACAGCTTACCTGGGATCCGAGAAAAATGCCATTTTCAAAGCCAAAAAATGCCAGAAAATGCACCAGAAAATGCAGCACAAAATGCCACAAAAAGTGCCAAAAAATTGGCAAAATGTGGCAAAAAGTGCCAACATATGCCAAAAAGTGCAACTCACAAATTACAACAGATCTTTATAACGTTTTCAGATAACTGTCTGCAGAGCCCACTAGTGAGCATATATTAACATAGGTCTAATTACAAGTAATAATAGGGTTAGTAATTAAGCTATACACCAAATAAATGTTTTAGAAAAAGGCACAGTTGACATGGATAATCTCCAGATCCTCCCTCCATAATTGTAATGCATGTACAAATATGACAAATACATGATCAATGGACAGGGCGAAAACCTGATATCACTGCATTTATCATCAAAGGTGATGATGAATAAATATAGCTGAACACCTTTTGTAGTACATGTACCTCAGCCTGACAAACTGCCACACACATGCAAAAATTAAACCAATTTAATTTTTAAGTCATGGGGCTAAGTCTATTCAGCCAGTCACATAAGTTTCCAAAAAGGGTGTACTAATAATGATTAAACACAGAAAACGAGATATTGGTTGGCAAACAAACTAGGGAAAACCAATTTTTCATTCCCTCCCGGATACAACACTGATTTTTGCTTGGATGGCAGCCATTATGTCAGTCCAGTAGCTTTTCAAGAGTCATAGCTTCATACTGGCTATATCTTGCAGGCCTGGAGTTGACTGGAAACCCTCCTCTCTTCTGTGTTTTCTCCTTACCCCTTCTCCTATAGTCCCTCTCCATAATAAGCAGTAGGCCCAAATTCAGATCAGAATTATGTAGATCTATATATATATGTTAAGGACAAAAAGTCAGACTTGATTATCAATCTCAATATCTCAGAGCCCAGTTTTGGCTCACTCAAAGATTCTGACCCACGGTCATCATATTCGTCATCTTAAATCTCCTCTGGTAAAATATCCATACATATATTGATATTTTGTAAAAAGGAAGGGGGGGGGGGTATACAATGGCGTTTTTCAGACATTCTGGTGTATATTTTGTAGAGCTAGACGTCTGCTAAGGGATTGTTTACATTCGTTCTGACTTTATTAAGTGCTGTAGAGGTCAACTGTAGTTGCAACATTAAGAAACCACTAGTTATGTACATGTATTTGTTTTCATGCCAGGTAAGAAAAGTCTGCCAAATTTTAAAAAAAAAAAAAAATTAAAAATCAAAAAAGAATTTCTATTCACTTCCAGAATTAAAATGTACAAAAAATGCCAAAAATGCAGAAAAATGCTCCAAAATTTCAAAAAGTGCCAAAATGGCAAAAAAGAGCGGCAATCGTGTGGCAAGTGGGTAAAAATGCGGCCGCATAAAGTGTGGTGCGCCTGCATTTTTCTTGGATCACAGACAGAGACCATTTTGAAAAAAGGGGGTGCGCCATACAATGACTCATTGTAAGCGTCCTCTTACAAAGCCTCTGCATGTGTTTCGCACAGAAAAATGTCTAACAAAAACAATTTTTTTAAACAATGATATATTGAAACTAAAACTACAGGACGATCAGCCTCATAAGTCATGCCAGTAAAGTTATGCTGAAGGTGATCCTGAACAGGCTGAAAGCATAGGCAGAAGAGATCATCGCCGAAGAGCAGGCCGGTTTCCGCCCAAATAGAAGCACCACAGAACTGATATTCAACGTGAGGGTTCTGTGTGAAAAATACAGTCAGCATCAACAAGACATTTTCCATGTCTTCATTGATTTTAAGAAGGCCTTC
>JBCAUA010711711.1:0-15286 GCA_038406235.1 Peronia verruculata | reverse complement strand
ACTTTTAGCGCAACTTTTTTTTTTTTTTTCAACTTTCTAGCGCAACTTTTGCAGATTTCCAGCACAACTTTTGACCACTTTTGTCACAACTTTCTGGGGGGCCAGGATGTTGCACATTTGGTGTTACACTAGGGGTTAGGAAAAGTGTATCAGTTGTAATGCTTCAAGACTACAGAAATTACTCCAACATACTGGGTATTATCAGTTAGCAAAAAGTTCTATCTGTGTAGTTGAAACTCCAGATGCTTTTGTTATCTTTTGATACACTGGAACTCTGATATCATAGACTCAGATGTTGCGAAAATTCGGTAAAAAAGAAAAGAATATGCAGTCCCATTTTATTCCTTTATTCTTTCTCGTAATAAAATCTTGGGGTTTACAAAATGCAAATCCTCTCAATCTCGCTTATAAAGAAATGAATTTCCCAGAAGTGACAAGTGAAACCACTTGGCGGCATGCCGAAGATGGTTAAACTGAGTGTGGGACCAGTTTTCTGTTTGTTCATCCACTTTCAAACAATGCCCGCCGGCTTTGATTAAATCGCACACTAATAGTTAAAGGTGAGACAACATTTGTGCGATACTTATGCAATACCTTAGGCCCATGTAAAACAGCCTGGGGTGGGGACGGTGTTTCTTTGTCCATGGATAAAAGGAAAGCGGTTTGCGCAGGGCGTGTCGGGTGGGGGAGATGAGGAATAATCTTTACCATGTTAAGGAATGTTCTGCGATAGATCTGTCGTTGATCTAATTCATGCAGAATATGGTCTAGGAGTGGCCATCAATTAAATGGCACTTATTGCTTAGCCTACTACACACTGCAGCACATTATTCTAGCTTTTAATGCACAGTAAAATGCATCATTAAGTTTCAATATTTCATTGTTTAAAAAAAAAATGTTAGTGCTAGACATTTTTCTGCACAAAACTCATGTGCAGGCTTTGTAAGGAGACGTTTCCTAGGGGAAAAAATTAATAGTAGCAATGAGTCCACGTATGGATCGTCCCCATTGTTTTATGGCCTCTGTTGGATCTCAAGAAATTCTAAATTTAACCCATTCAGTACTGCAAAGCCCAATAACGCCCACTACTGATTCAGTACCGCAACACCCGCTATGTATTGTCTTTACTTTCGTTTTCTTTATAAACGGATATCCGGCCCTAAGTACGAGATCTCGCGGGAACATGGTTTAGGGTACTCAAGGGAAGATACTGCCAAATTTCGTCATATTGGAACGATGCATTTGATAGCTACGGTCGTTTGAAGATTGCATTAAATTTTTTAACTGTCGGACTAATGGATGGTGCGGGACCATCACATTATGACGAAGAAACATGAGTTATTGACGTGAAATATGCAGTTGATAATAAATCAGGCATAGATCAAGAATTTCAGCATAATTTAGAAGAAAGTCACAGTGATGATGATGAAATTAGGTCTAAACGTCTATCTAAATCTAAAGATCTAGATCTGCGTAATGAAGCTGGCACAGGTGCAGTCTGAATTTTATTGTTTTGTCACTGTTATACCCCAAAGCAAGTACATTTATCACACTCAGCATTAATTTCTCAATAGACTGCACCTAATTTCATGCAAAAAACATGTAAAATGTATTTTATCTTAATTTTTTTCTATAATCATTCCATTTATCTCCCTTGAACTGGTACTTCCATTTTTCAAAATGTAGTCAGGCCTGGTACTGAATGGGTTGAGAAATAAAAATCCTTGTCTCTTCAATTTCCTACTATCAGACTTCCAGTGTACTTTCTGTTCTCACATGTACTGTATTTCATCAGAATAATTGTAAGTTTGCTCATGATGATTTGCACCTTTGCAGTTGTACTTGTGTTACCATTTGCTTGGTTTCCAAATGTGATAAATCTTCCATGACTGAAATGCAGTTTTTGTTACAACTTTCAGATTGAAACGCAGGAAGCGAGAAATGAGTTAGAACGACCAGTTCATATGACTAGTTGTTTATTTGTTTTGTGTTTTTCTTGTACAGAAATTAAAATTTTATTTTATGACTGCATAGTATTGTGCATTGCTTACTTATTTATTATATTTATTTTTGCACTTGTGGTAACAGGAATAGACACACAAAAAAAAAAAGAAATTTTTTTAATCAATAAAAAATATGAACCCAAACACGCACAGATAAACCACAGTACACATAAGGTAAAAACTGCATAATAGATCTCACCCACATTGTGTTAAATGATTTATTGATACATTAAACGTGCAAGCAACTCTTGGTAGTATTTTACATTACTCTCCTCATTCAAACCTTGCACACAAAATCTACTAAACGAATTCTGAAAAGATTATAAAAATCTGAAAATTAAATAGTACAGATGGTAACCAAACCCTAGCAAATCACAAACAGAACATTTTTTCTATGAAAATACAAGGAAACATCAAGTCAACTTATATCAATAACTTCAATTACCACCTATCATGAACTATTTCCATACATCAGAATCTGACAAAAGATTAGAGGCATGTATAAGAATGGAAAAAAAAAAAAGAGTAGATCTAAGTGTGATTTTATGATAATTATGCTGAGGTAAAACAAAGGTGATTCCCAATGTAACAAATTTGTTCACTGATTGTTTATTTTATTTCGAATTTCGAGACATAGTTTTTTTTTTCCTTATGAGAAATTAAGTCTTAAATGAATGTAGTCATCCTTGATACATTTAACCTGAATTGGTATCAAAAGCAACAAAATAGAATTCCTATATGAAAAGTTTTCACCTTGACAAAAAAAGTTAACAATTAATTAACAAAACAAATTAAAATCAGTGTAGTACTAGAATTGTGTCTTCTAGTGTCAACCTATCTTCCATTTTGCAACAAATCTTAATCTTGTGTTAAAAAAAAAAAAAAATTAAAGAAGAAAACAAAAATGTCCATGGCCTCATTTCGTTGAGTCTTTTTGTTGATCTACTTAATACAAACTCTGGGCAATTTGGTAAACATTCTGTTTTTAATTATGCCCGATAATAAATTTGTCAGGTTACTAATCTGATTCTCTTTTGGGTTTATTAATACATAACTGAAAACATTTTAAACAGAAACTGAAATATAAAAACTGATACAAAAATAGTTCTCTCAGTACTCTCTTGGAAGAGAGCAATCATGCGCAACAACAGACAATAACAAGCTAAGTTAACACCAATTCATCAAGTACATTCTCATCACATTCAATACACTTCAAGATCACACATATGTCTCATTGTTTAAAAAGAAAAAAAGTTAAATAAATAAAAATTAAAAAAAAAAAAAAATTCATACAAATCAAATTTTGACATGTACACTATATTAATTGTTACATGGGATTTATGCCCCATTAACGTGAGTTCACCCTGCAAATGCTACAGTCTTTATTCTTATTATAAATAATACAATTTTAATTTCTTAACTCATTAAACAAAAGTCATGTTAATACTACATGTATTTGCAACGACTGACCAAATCAAATTTTCCTTTCAGAAAACTGAATCTTGGTGTGGTTGTTATTCTCTACAATAAAAATGCTCTTCCGTTCCCATCATCATTTCTATAAAATGTTGAATGAAACAGGTGAGCAGTTGCACAATGTCTACTTAAAACCTCAACTACAAACATTTATATTTATATCATTATCAAAGATGAGAGCTCTCTGATATGACCCAATTTCAAGTCTAGCAACTGAGTTCATTAGGGAATGGAAGGGGAAAAAAAGAGAAGACAGGACCTATGATACCAGTTACATGCATACTTTCATTCAACCTCAAAGCAAAAGGAAAAGTTGAGGATGATTGCCAGCACTTGGCCCTATGCACTGTTCGTCTAAAAAAAAAAAAAAAAGGTCAGCTGTTTTGTTTTTGTTTTTTTTCTTCTCAAGGTTTGACAGATCATCCTCTCTGTCAAACTGAAACTAAAACAGTTGACCCAGACCTTATCCATGATTTAAAAAAAAAAATACATTAACAATGACCTCCTAGTTTCATTATTTGCCTCACACTGAATCCATTACAAACAAAAATCAGGAGAAAAATATACAGATCCATCATAAGACTTAAGAGTGTTTTGTCACTGTCAACCAAAATCCTTCATTGGTAATCCATTCTTACTTTCAATCATGGTTGATAAACTCTTGCTTGTCATTTACCACGGACAGTTTAAAGAAAATAATATACCTTAGCAATGCTCTTGCATGCCATGCATATTTCAAAAAAAGGCAACAGTCTGGTCATTTCATTTTTTGATACTTTGTAGCAGTAATACTTGACCCTAAAGAATAATTAATTTTTCCACACATCTCGTATATCATGCTATGAAATCTGACATCAAATGAAAACTCTTTCATATAATACCTAAATCAAGGGAAATAAACATGTTTCATTTACAAGCCAAGAAGCAAAGTGTATTTATTAAAAAAAAAAAAAAAAAGGAAAAGAAAGACAAAAAAAAAAAAAAAGACAGGTCATATCATTGAAATATGTGAGTTACATGTAAAACGGGAGTAACTTGGCTGGGAACTACAGATATCTAGGAAAATGCACAGCTGAGGTCTTGAGTTGGCCTAAAGAAATGATGTCTGAAAACCTTGTCCCACAGTCAACTCTCCCCTCACTCTTCTTCCGAAGGGTAAATTTTTCTGAGGACAGAGGACACAGTAAATATATTATTCCATAGGAAATAATCTGTGTACTGGTTCAAAAACACTAGTGATATGTAATGAGAGTGATGAACTTAATTTTGTGACACAAGTAATTTATTTCCTATCCTACATAATTCCATTCACCATCATCTGATCAAATTCCAATTTATCTATACATGGTGTACAATGTACTTGTTGTTGACACTGAAATCTATCTTTTATAGTATGATTCATGTTGCCAAAACTGCACTTTAAGAACGTGAAAGCACAGTCAGTGGAAAAAGCAGATTTCATATCTAAATTCATGAAGTTTCTATGTTTACCAAACAGACACTGCCAGCTGGTAGGGCAAAATTTAACAATAAAGATCCTCAAGCCCACAAGAATGTGACATCAAAATATTCAGGCTCAAGGACATAAAACCAGCTTAACTTTTTTCCTATTTGACCCTTTTCCCATACCTGGTCACCTCCGGACACGCCCAGTTTCATGACCTAATTGCCGACCACACCTTCACTACATATATCAATTCCTACAGCAGCCCGGAGCAAACAACCCATGCATAATAGGTATCAAATAAAACGGGAGGAAATAAAGAATATGAATAAAATATTTTTGAATGTATCGATGTGTGTGAGAAAAAAAAATGACAAGAAACTTAACAACAATAACCCAAAACAATACATTTTACATATTTTTCAACTTCTAATTCGAAGATCTAGATCTAGATCTAAACCTACTAATGCTGCGTTTTACTGTCTGACAGAATTGATTGTAAATCCTTATTCCACACAAATCTAAGGGCCCTAGCTCCATGCCAAATGAAAACTAACTTCACCTCCAAAAAAAAAAAAAAATTAATTTAAAAAAAAAGCACTTTCACTGTACAGATTTCGCTCATTCAAACACACGTTCAAAACTGAAGCTCTTCTCTGATGTCCCGGAAGTAAACCCACTTGTTTCTACTTGAAACTTTGAAATACTGGATTGGCAAAAGCATTTGTATTTACTGAGCCGAATTTTCTGACTCGGTCTAACCCTGACCTCTGGCCTGAGCTGGATTTTCTGGCTCGAAGTAGGGAAAGAGTTAAGTAAGACAAACTATAATAAAAAATATATATATTTTTTACATATAACTACATTACTAGAGATGCCACTCCAAGATTCCTAAAATGGAGGATAATCAATCTGAAGTATTTATTTTTCACACACACACAAAAAAAAGACATTATAGCACACACAGCATATCCAATAGTGGAAGTCCACTACATAGCAGAAGAAATGGCTCCCCTGACAACACAAAATATAATTGTAACATCCTTTCTTCTTACCAGTGATCATCACAAACATATAGTTCCACAACAAGGATCTTCAAAAGAAATATCACTGGCAGCAAAATTATCTCTTGGATTATTTCTTTTCCTAACCATTGCAATTTGTAAGAGTACACATATTCTGTATTCTAAATTCCAGCAGAAATCAAAAACAAATATGGACAAATAATTATTACATCTGTGAGAGATTATCAAAGAGTAAGAACAAATTTAACTCTAGAACTACTGCGACCCAGTCTAAGGGCTTCAAAGCCCTGTGGTGCGTCTTGCCAGGCTTGTCAATCTGGATCTTGGCGCAAGTACTTAGCCTCAGGGTGTTTGTTCTGACTATGGAGACTCTGCCCTGGCTTTGGAGTGACATGATGCAGGCCCAGATTGACCACTTTGCTGACCACTGTCTTCTCTACTCCCTCCCCTAACTCCACCCTTTTTTCACATGTAATAATATTTACAATGAGCGAATGGCAGGAGAATGGATTGTATTAACAAATGGATGCCACTTTTATCACCTCTCGCCCCACAGACCATTCCCATTACAGATTTGTTCATAACCTGATGTAACTGCTTGGACAAAACCACTTTACATAGGGGTGCATTTATGTTTACATTATAGATTCTCAGTGTGAACTGCAAGCTATCATCCCTGTGACCAAGTGGATTTAGATTTTTCTTATTAGATCAACCTCTGACATTGATGGGGCAGCAGTGACTACAAAGAAATCGATACAAGTGATCTAATGACTGCACAAAGTGAGAGCACAATAGAGCTATCTGATATATAAACTAATAGATACATAGGCCACTTTAGCTTTCATTCATAGCAATTATAGCTCACTTGTACTCTCAACAGCTTGATTGCTAGTCCATGCGAAACTTGTTGAGTGTGTCAAGTGGTCAGGGGAGTCAGCGTTATTACTCAAGATGGTATAAACAGAGAGACTGCATTATTTGATATTCTCTCGCAGTATCATATAGTTTCTTTTGACTGTAGCTTCAGACCACTTGAGAGGACTTGAGTGGGCCATGTGGCCTTTGATTTATGTTCTTCTCTTCCGTTCAAGAGGATTTCATCTTTGGGCTGGAATTTCCCTTTACCTTGTGAAGGAGTATCTATTGAGCTGCGCATACTTATTATGGCAATAATTTGACAAAACTGGGGCCGATAAACCCCAAGTGAGAAATATCACAGCGCAACGAGGAGCCCCCACGAACAAACACGAGCACCACATGCGGAGACTCGCTTCACCTGTCATATAAATACGTGGTTCACAGTTCTTGGGTTAATATCTCTTTTCTAAGCAGTAATACAGTGGTCTCCACCTAAGAACCCTATGCCCAAGAGCCTGCCTCTGTGGCGAAATAGAACTGTTTCATCACACATTATACATGTAATCTACCTGCTTCAGAACCCACTCCCAAATACAAACTCCTCCTAAGAGCCCAGTCCGAGCCAAATACATGAGTACTTGTCAAATTTTGTCCATCATATAACACAGCTGCCAACAATCAAAATTTCAAATCAGTAGTTCTATCAGGAGTCTGGGTAAATTTTCAGTAGTCATCCGCTTGACCCAAAACAAAAAATTAATACAGAAAAATGCTTTCGACTTATTTGGCTAGGTAGCCTGTATGCTGACATTCTATTTAAAACGCCTTATTATTAATGTAAATAATGGAAATGTAATACTTGGCTACCCATTTTTATTTCACGCTCAATGTAAAACAAACAGCAACATTTGGTTCTTGAACAAATGCTGATTTATTACTGAGCAACAATTCTCCAGTTCTCTCAACCGATGCCTACTGAAATCTGTCGTCTAACGATATGCGCAGACCAGGGATGTCAAACTGTTTTCACATAAAAGTTAGACACCCCCCCCCCCAACCATTTTGTCATGGCGGTCTGTCTGCTTGAATAAGACTAAGACATTTTTTAAAAATCTAGGTTTTCTCATCCTTAGAAGTTTTCATTGTTTTGAGAGAAATTTGCAGGTTTCACAAGATCCTGGGATGGGACTATAACTTTATATAACTAGTGGAAATTCCAAGAACTAAAAAGATCCCATTGGCAGTGCCGTCATCATAATCATCGAGCGCAACTAGATCTACACAGTCTATTTTCTAGATTTAGATCGTGTACAGCTGCCCTTTTACACTAGTCATTTTAAGATCATGGGCACATTATTTGTTGTAAATACTCTGATGTACTGATTTTACATCAACAACTCTAACGCAAACACTCGACTGCATGTTGTTGGGTGTAAGGAATTAAGCGCTAGAAACTTTGATCTCTATCTTCCAACATCCGACAAACACTGGGTTCACACTCCCCAGTTGTTTTAAAATTCAAGGACTTTTCAAGGACTTTTTAAGAATGTCAAGTATTTATAATGACTTCATGAAGCCAAATATCTTCACATGCGCATAGATATTAATGATAATATTTGATGAACAGACCTACATGTAGACAAATGCTATTGAAGGTCGCATGCTGGATTTGTGCTTTTACGTCTGCTGAAACTCACTCTGCACAACACACAAACACAAGTAATAGATGAGAATCAATTTGTGTTTAGAGCAAAGCTCCTTCACCTAAATGACTTATTTAAAATTTAAAAAGTAATCCCTTCCAGGCATCTTACAACCACTCTTTCATTGATAAATATAAGTGAAGATTCAAGCTGGGATGTAAAATGTCATTTATAAGGCATGAATTGTGCATAGATATTTATTTTTATAACTACTATTCTTTTCTGTATATGTATGGGTGCAGTAGTGTGTTGGGTACTTGCATCGCGTATCACAAATTAGACATATCTGTACTGTGAAAATCAATCTATAACTTAAGGATGACCATAGTCTGACAAGCACTGATCTATTCTATGATAAAGATATCACTGGAAATAACCAGTGTCTTAATCTAACCCGGATTTCAGTTTTACACTATACAATTCATTTAATCTCACTGCAACTAAATCTTGATTTATATCAATTTGCTCACCTCCATCAAAAAAACTTTTTTTTTTTGTCTTAAATAATACATTAGATTTAGATTACAGCAAAAAAAAAAAAAAAAAGATTGCGTAATATCAACAGATCTAGATCTATGTAAGAACATTACAAGAAGGCAGGACAATGTCGAGAGGCTTAGAGTATGTAAACAAGATTCGACATCCCAACACAAGCCTAAGTTTCCAAAGTTGCCCATTCATATCTTCATTCCGGCATGCACACAAAACATTCCTACTTTCGTTTTCCCTTTCTTTCTTCCATCCTCATATGTATGAAAATATCAGCAACCACAAGACGTTTCTGACAATCAAAAAGTTCATTTTGCCACTAAAGCCCAAGGTCTAAAATTTTCTGGTGATAATTTGACCTTATTCTCCCATGATATCTATCAGAATTATAACTAAAACTGGTGCTGTCGAATCACACTGGGCCTGAGCAGGCCTAGACTAGGCTAGACAGACCACGAAACATCCATCAAAGTGGCCACAGTTACATTTTTGGAAAGCTTTTCAACATCCTAATACGGTGGTTATCTCAGCTAAACAAACAAAACAAAGTGACATGCATTGGACCAACAAGCCCGGCTACAGAAATGTATTCCTAAGCTACGCATATCGTCGATACCCGCCTAGAGTTAAAGATCCGAGGATGAGTCTACATCGTTTATTTAGATCGTGGTTGGCGTCAAGTGGACTGAAAGTGAAACATAAAACGAGGGGATGGGTGGGACATCACGGTTAGATATAGGTTAAAAAAGGAACTGCACGAGCAATCGTGGACCAAGCGACGATCGGATCATGAATGATAGGCACAAATGAATGACCATTTAGCTTGAGGGCAGGACTGGCCGGGTGAAATACATAACACTGCATGTCCGGACTAGGCTACGTCATTTACTGGTTGGCCTACAGGCAGAGGCCTTGGTAATGGCGACAGGCAGGACAACCGCCCAGAGCAACAAATGGGAGAACGCAGTTTTCTTGTCAGATTGTGAGTAAAAACTTATACTCCAGCGGCATTCAAAATGATGCCAAAGCATGAAATGTGGAAAAAATAGTATAAACTATCCGAATTCCACTGAATGCAGGAATTTATAAGTAAATATTCACGTTGAGAGAAGATCGGATACTGAATCACAATGGGGATATGCAGGTCTGCAAACATCGCCTAGAGCATCCACAACAGGACCAGAGGCTTGCGACAAACGCTATCGGCCATTACGCAAACCGCAGTAACATGGGACATTTGGCCTAGCCAAGCTCCTTGGCCCTAAAGGATTTCGCCAATTCTTTATATATTTTTTTTTAATCAGGAGGAAGGGAAAATCGGTGGTTCCCGATGAAAATTCTGTAGGTCCGTAGTTCAAGCAAAAAGTCTGTAGACTAGCGACTTTTTCTGTAGGTTTGGCAGTATGAATTTATGGTTTACATTCATTTTCATTCCTGTGTAGCTTTCGGCACCCTGCGATTTCCTGGTAACTAATGGTCAATGGAAGATCAGAGAGAGGGCAAAACAAATTCCTTTAATATTCTCATTCTACTTGATGGCCTGACTCCGATGAACGATGGCCAGTCAGAGTTCCCGATTTTTCACGCACAAAACGCCTTTTCAAGTGATGAGAACAAGGCTTACCGGAAGATAAAGGTCGCTCATTTTTCCGACAAATATCCCCACATTACCGAAAATGAATGTATACACAGTCTTGCCTGTCCACCAGAGGACAAAGCGAGGAGGGGAAGGGAGGGGGCAAGTACGGAGGTTATTAATTGGAAGGGTGGATTTCCGCACAAATGCAGATAATTAGAAGGACTGGATACCATTACATGGAAACTCATTCAATCTTTGAAAGAAGCAGGGCAGTAAGATGAAATCAGAACTCAAGAAAGGTCAGGATCTCATTAACAACATAAATACAGACACATAACAAGGAAAATTCCTCTTATCACATAGAGACATGTTTAACTAACGTTAATATCAACTAAACATAGCACTGAAGGCATTTATGCAGGTGGGTTGTGAAAATTTTCAATCCACCAGTGAGCCTGTCTACCTAAGAGCCTGCTTTTTTGGTCTCTTGGCTCTTACGTGGAGACCACTGTACAACCAATCTTACTAAATCTACACTGAAAAAAAAAAAAAAAAGACTAAAGCCTTATGGTATTCACCTCAATCTTCTGGAAAAGAGAAACTAAATGGTTGCCTAGAAAGTTGATCCTTCTGCTGGCTGGGCTAGTCGATTTTCCTTCAACATCATCATTTCCCTAATGTGCTGTAACAAAGACTTTATACTGCAATTTTTATGGGTCCATATGCTATCCACCTTACGAGGGTCTACCTGTAATTGAACAAAAAGGGAGGGAGAGAAGGAGAAGAAAGTTAAGATGATTTAAGATTTGAATGTTATGACAGAACGAACAATTTTCTGCTGAACTATCAGCAAAATATGACAATTTAAAAAAAAAAAAATATTAATGCAAATGATTTAAAATCACAGATCAGAGATACACTTGTGTCTAACACTCATCTCAGGTGAAATGCTTAAGAGGAACACCAGCTGAAAAAGCTCCAAATCTGCAGGAAAAAAAGTGACAGAGTATTGATACTATATGAACATGTTCTAGGTTTGTTTGGGATCATTTACTTTTATGTAATATTCAACAGTAAGTGATGTAGGGCAAAATATGTACTTTTCGGAGTATTACAATATGTATTACATGTGTGCAGGAGGATCAAAATAACAGCAAATGTTATCAAAATAGTGTCTTTCGTCAAAAGGCACATCTGAGAAGCCAGTAAAGGTAACAGTGAAATTTTTTAAAACGCTTTTTTCATGTCAGTGCTATTTAACCATACCATCACACTAGGCAACATATGTCACTTTTGATCACAAGTTACATAACATCTGCAAGTCCCATTTAGGTAGTGAGCAATTGTCATATGCGTCCTGAAAAACAGAAGACTACTGCGACATTTACTATCTTACAATACTTACACAACAAGATGTTCTTTAACAAGTTGATTATTCTATAAAATGTAATTGTAAGATCGAACTTTCTACACCCCTCTACTCTTCCTCCTGAATGTAATGGATTCTTTCTGTGAAAGATAGGAAATCTTTCAAGTACAAAATGAGTTGTACTGTGCATGCAAATAAAATTCCTGCCTATGTAATGAAATATGGCCAACACAACTTCAAATCAAAACAACAGTATTAAGTTTGAACTTACAACTCCATTATCTTTGTTGACACAAGTCATATTAATACGAGTGATGAACCTCACTTCAGGAGGTTTCTGAGGATAGTTTTCTCCACACTTTATGCGCAGCTGATACATTCTGTTTTCAAAACTTGTCTGAAACAGAAATCATGCATCAAATTAAGAAGATATCAAGTTAAGAACATTATCATGAATATGAAATCCATAGATGAAAAAATATATATCACAAATATTTTCCTAACTTATCTGAGGCTCTTCCTCAATTTTAATCTCTAGACGATGTTAAGACACTTATGAAATAATCATGTTCAGTGATCACGTGACACAGATTCAATCCTAAGAAAGGCTCACAGTAACTGACAAGTATGTTTGGGACTATCTGAAAAAACCCTTTCTTAATTCTGCTTCGAATTGTCTACATATAATACTTGAATGTAAGTTATTCCCTCTGATCTTATTCCCTGCTGGTGGCATTATGCAGCTTTCACTTTCAGGACGCAGATACGCACCAAACAAAAACAAAAAAAAAAGTATGTTTCAAAGTGCTAAAACCCATTAATCTGCTGCTTGAAGAAAAAAATTACATTAACCCTTTGAACGCGTATGCCCGATAAACCGGGCAGGCGCTAATTTGCCTATTCACCGTATGCCCGGTAGACCGGGCTGACACCCCCCCCTCCTGTTTGACCAAGTGTCCAGGAGGTCAGGTGGTGGGTCAAGATAGGATCACGGGTTCAGGGTTCAAAGGGTTAAAGATGAAAGAGGAAGAAAAGGGTTAAAATTTCCCTAAAACCAATTGTAACTGAAAATCAAAGGAAATCTGAGAGATTTACATTCATGAGATAGCCACCCTCGTCTGTATTTAACTGATTTACAGCAATCACCAGCTGATAAATTCAATGGCAAAGTCTGAAGGCAAGTACATCTCTTTAACCACAAATTTGTACCTATTGTACAATTTCAATCCAATTAGTTGAATGGTGCACAACAGTTCTTCAATTCTAATGTTTGTGTAGCAATGTGATCCTATTTTACCTTAGGAGGTCCAATGATGACGCATTGCCAGTCTGTCATCGTCATGTCACCATCATCAACAAGTCCCCAACTGATTGTTCCATCACCCACACCTTTCTGGCCAGCCTCAAGCTCGTCCAGCAGGGTGAAGTTTCTGGGAACCACTGGCAGTGTACAAACAAAATTAATTGATTATCTTGGACAGACTAAATTTGCTTTATTAATTACATGTATAAATAATTCAATTCAGAAAGTATTAAACTGAACAGAATACAAAAGAGTCAGAATATTAACTGTGCATTTGAAAGAAATAAACATTCTGATTTGTCTTTACGGAATGAGAATTCCATCAATAATTTATCTGAATTTTGTCCTATGTGCTCTCTGTCAGTAAGTTTACTATTCACCTGAGGTGATTAGTCCAAGTCCAGCCATCTTCATGCATTCCCACATCTTTATAGCACAATTACAAGAGAGCCTTCGTGGGAGACTGTGACTCAAAGTATGGCAAGTGTGTGCACCTCACTGTTGCTATTTAGGATAATTATTTGAACGTTAACCAAAGAAATACTGTTTTTTTTTTTTTTTTTTTGTGGATGCCCTGGAATAAAAATAACACAATGTGTTCTTCTATTGAACATACGATTTGGATCAAACACCTTCACGAATTTACTGTTCAATCATTACCGCTGATCAAGAATGGTGTCAAATATAGTGAAGCCTTTTTTGGCTTTATGAAAGTAGCAACACAGATCCATATGCAACAATTTTGTGAGCCAAATTTCAAATAGATACAATCTGCAGTTTTCAAGTCTGCAAGTCTTTTATAGGTTTTGTTGCAGACCTATAGTATAGAATATAAATAATATTTCTTCACTGCTATTTCCATAAGTTTTGAAGGCATGAAGAGCTATCGCTCCCCTTCATTCATACCTATTTGACGTTGTCAACTGAGAAAATTCCTATCACATGTCTACAAATTCTTTCTTTTGTTCATTAAATAAATTTCAAATTAAAAGCAAATTTAATAAGATAAGAAAGTTCAGTCTTTTGGATTCAGATAAAATAGTGCATGACAAATATGATCTCATCTAATTGTCAGCTGATGTTTATCTTTTTTCAGCATGGTCTGATTCTATGGGACAGATCTAGCTCTACCCATCAATATTCTTTTTCAACTGTATTTCATTTTTTTTTTTCTGAAAAATATGATCCCCATCACAGTGATTTGTGCTGTTTATTTTCAGGACAATTGTAATGTTCAGTCTACCAATTCATTTAATCCCAATCTTAACATAAAAATCATTTACTCTGGGTATTCGTAATGCAGCTAGATTGTAATGCAGCCATTCCTTAACTTATTGTTTGATTAATCAGCAAAACAGGGCACAGACACATGATAATGAAGTATCAATAATGGTAGCCGTCTAAACTGTTTCTCACTATTGAACAGAATATATGTCACGCAGCCAGTCAAAATGAGATGCATGTCGTCGATTTTTCACCGTGGGGTTTTTGGTATCATGTGAAAGCTTGTTTTATACCCCAAGGCTGTTCACCACCGTTCCTTTAGTTTCCTGCTGACCCACCATGTCAAGCGGGTTCAAAAGGTCAGTCACACCTCGGTGCCCGCAAGCAATGGCAAACTTAAGTGGAGTGAACAGAATTCCTCTGCATCAAAAATAAGCTTGCCAACAAAAAGAGAAAATCTTTGACTGCTAACTGGTATGTTTTATTTGTGTATAAAATGTCGTGTCAAGCAGTTTTACATCATCAAAGTTAACAAAAATGGGCATTGTTATATCCTGCCATGGGGTTTTAAATGGATAATATTCATCAGTGGAGTCGACAGAATTCTTTATAAATTTGATATTTATAAAGTAAAAGCATTACTCTTTCATTCCTCTCAATATGGGAATTTTTTCAGCTTTACTGCTGCCCCAGTGTAGGTTTCAAATATCCGACTGCTAAATTCCACAGTTACGCTGGCCTACCCACTGCAGGCAGGGCTGGGCAAGGTCGGACAGGGGTGCATCGCTTGAGTGCCCATAGATGAAGTAG
>JBCAUA010711601.1:0-15287 GCA_038406235.1 Peronia verruculata | reverse complement strand
TTGTCACATTTCCTTTTGGGTCACTGCCCCCCCCCCCCCCCCCACTTACCACACACACATGCAAAATTAAAATAATAAATATAATAGTAAGATTATTGAAATTGGTCAGGATGGAAATAGATGAATAAAACAACATTCAAACAAAAAACACTGTGTTTGCCTACACCCATTATGTAACCAAAAAAAAAAAAAAAGTTTTCATATGGTGATGTACACATATACCGAACACGACGAGGCACCAAAGAAGTAATAGTCACCCACTGCAGCCGTGGGAATCTCCAGCTGTAGTAGGTCTCTGTGCTACTGGATCCGAAAGAGTAAGATTGCCCAAGTGCAACGGCTCTACCCCTGTAAAAACCATCACGCACAGATTTGTTGTGTGATTCATCTCCGATCTGTACCTTCCAAGTCCTGTGGCAATGAGGGAGAAGCGAAGCGAAGCAACAGGTGGAGATGGTCACTGACAATTGTAGTCACGAACCTTCACATAGGCGGCCCTTGGACCAGTGATCGTTCTTCTCTGTACCCGGGGCAACAGAGAGGTCCAGTAGCATTCAGGGTAACTAGGCTACCCTCTTCAGGACAGCACTGCCCACCCTCACATGAGGGAGGGGGGTAGAAGTACCCCAAACATTGCCTGCCCTACCAAGTCTGGTCAGTTTACCAAGGTTGGCAGATGATCTACATGCGGTCGAACAACAGCAAGAAAAACAGGCAAATAAAAATTCTTTGAATCCTGGAATGGTCCTACCCTGATGGATAGAGACAATGCAGCCCGACCTGAAAGGAAAACTACTGCACCTGTGGCAAAAGAACCCCAGCGCTATCGTATAGACGTAGCAGCTCTCAGCGAGACAAGACTCGCTGATGAACCTTCCCTGAGAGAGGAGAAGGGTGAATAAACTTTCAGATTCGCAGCCACTTACAGGACTACCTGGATGCATCTTCCAGCCAAACATTAGCACCTGATCGACTTTGTCGTCGTCCGCCAGCGAGATCTGAAGGATGTCAGGATTACCCGGAGCATGAGGGGCGCTTAATGCTGGACATATCACAGGCTGGTGCGATCCATTCTCAACCTGCACATTGTTCCCTTGTAGAGCAACAGGCCGAAAGTAATGAGGGTATCGTTTAACACCACTAGACTAAGAAACCCTCTCCACCTCCACTGATCTTCAGTTCTTCAGTGCCATAAAATTGATATATGGCCCTTCAAGATCAGGATGCCCTCCCCCTTTTTGCTATCCTCAGACGAACTGAGCTTAATTAAAGACCAGGAAGAAATAAGAGACCGCTGAGCTGACCACTTAAGCAGTCTACTGAATAGGCCTTCCAAAGCTGACCCCACTGCCTTATAACAAATTCCCCAGCAAGCAGTGAGGGAGGAGTTTGACTCGCCCCCCTTCCGCTTAGGAGATTAAGAAGCCATTCATTTCCTTGATGAACGTAGACAGAGCCTCAGGAAAGGGTGGCATTCCCACTGAGATCTACCAATCAACAGACTCGAGCACCTTAGAGGTCTTCCACGACATTTTGTGCAGCATCTGGGAGGAAAAGAAGATGCCAGAAGACTTCGTTGACGCCTTGATTGTTGTTCGCTTCAAAAACAAGGGAATCAGAGCTGATTGAGGAAACTACAGAGGCATCTCACTATTCTCCCTCGAAGGCATGATCTTCGCTCGCATTATCCTGAGGGGACTCGTCACTGTCTCGGAGCGTAACCTACTGGAGTCACAGTGTGGCTTTCGGCCAGGTCGCAGTGCTGTGGACATGATATTTGCTTTGAGACAGATTCAGGAAAAATCCACTGAACAATACATGTCCCTCTACTCCTATTTTATTGGCCTGACAGAGGCTTTTGACACAGTCAACTGGGAGAGATTCTGGACAGCTCTGAGTCGTTACCGCTGCCCCAAGAAGTTTGTGCGCTTCTTCCACTATGGCAGGACAGACCAGGACCTTGCAAGCCGCGATACATCGGCCACATTCGGCCTCTCCAATGGAGTGTCGTAGAGGTGTGTGCCTGCACCGATGTCTTTCAACCTCTTCTTCACATGTATGTTGCTTCTCGCTGTATTAGTCTCGCTGAAAGAAGTCATGTATATCAGGTGTTGCTTTGACGATCCCGCTTTGATCTCCGCCGTCTGAAAAAAGAAAAAAGAAAGTGCCAGCAAGAACTTATCCAGGATACTCATTTTGCTGGACAGATTTCCTGAGGCAGCCACAGCATTCGGCCTGGCCATCAGCCTCGCCAAGAAGGAGGTGCTACACCAACCTGCACCCAACACCAATCTCCACAGCCAGTCATCACCATCGACGGCATCCAGTTCAACAACATGGAACATTTTAAGTATCTGGGAAGCGTCATCTCAAAAGATGAATTATTGGACAAAGAGATCGCGTCCTGGATCAGCAAGGCGAGTCAGGCACTCGGAAGATGCTGAAGAACACGAATGCCCAACCAACATAACATCTGCCTGTCCACAAGCTGAAAACCTACACTTCTGTGGTCCTGACTTCCTTGCTTTATGGTTGTGAGTCATGGACCCTGTATCTTAGGCACTTCAGGAAGCTTGACAGCTTCCACATTGACAGGATCGAATCACCAGCTTGGAGGTCCTAGACCGTGTCTAGTCAACCTGCCCTGAAACAATGTTTCTCGAGGCCCAACAGTGATGGGTGCGCCACACCATCAGGATGGAAGTCCATTGCATGCCTCGATGCTGCTATATGGCGAGCTAGTGACTGGCAAAAGGAAGCAAGGCCGCCTTCGCCTACGTTTCAAAGGCACTGTTAAAATCCACCTCAAGTGGCGTAACATCAAACCAAAGGAGCTGGAAGCTGCAGCTGGCGAGAGAACGAGCTGGCGAGCCATGATCTGCAGAGCCTCAACCACCTTTGAGAGCGACCGACATAAGAGACTAGCTGCTGTCCGAGAAACAATGCCACACAGAGCAATATCCTCACCTACCCATCACGACAACTGAGTTCCAGTGTTCACTGTGCCTAACTCTGTGCCTCCAGACTGGGACTACAGCGCCACCCATGTGTCCACAGATGATTCACACGACCCATCTGTCTTCTTCAGACCCAAATGACCACCACCGATTCTGTATACTAAAAGAGAATCCACGGTCTAATTAGAATTTTTAAAAATATATAGCTCTGCAACAAAGTGTATTGTAAGCATGTGCATCTCAATGCTGATATTCTGATAGTTTGGTTGATTAAGATAAATGTTACTCAAAGAAAACGCCATTCTGAACGCGTCATACTTTCGAAAGTACAATTCGGAACAAGAGCCTCGCGAGTTCATTGTTCAATTTTTACCGCATGTGTAAATTACCGTCAAAGATAGTAGGCTTTTTTTCTGGTTTATGTACATGGAAACACAGATCCATCTGCAACAATGTTGTGTACCAAATGCCAGATGGATCCGTTCAGCAATTTTCGAGTCCATAAGCCTCGTGCAATTTCATATCCATTGATCTTTTGTATCATCATTTAAAACAAAACAAAACAAAAACATATTTCATTTGTTATCATTATTATTATTATCATTATTATTACTGTCATTATTACATAATTATCTTTGTTATTATTGGTTTGTATTGATGGACTGACTGGCATTTATTTGTAATAAACCTTTATGTGTGTGGGCAAGAATTCACTTTCATTCCAATAAGGTCGTTTATCAGCTACAGGGCCTTATATTTACAAATGCTGAAAGGACGACAACACCTGATAGCTGTACAAATAGTTTTTAAATGTTAGTGCGCAATTTTATTTCATGGGAAGGACTTAAATGTCCGTCTGTGTCTAACACATGGAGGGCAAAAATTAGGCTCTTTCTCACCAGCTTCTATGAGTCATGAGTTTTCTGTGTCGCTGTGAAAAAAAACAAATATCAGAGCACGCAAGTTTAGAGCACACTTTGTAGTTAAAGGAAGCTCCTGAAAGGTTATTTACACTAAACCAGTACAGATGCTGTTCAGCTAAAATTACTCTGAAATATATGTAAAAATTAAGTCCTTAGACAGAGAAGTATGTAGGACACTTAGCAAAATTTACGACTTTAAAATATAAACATGTCAACTTATTATTTTTTTTTTCATTGGATATGTCATTTCCTCTTAAACACAACCTGTACAGCGACCTCGGCCAGAAATATCGGTATATTTCTTCTCAGGACCTGTCTACACTCATACCCATACTCTATAAATCTTTTACAGAAACAATTGAGAATTGATGGAAATAGTTTGTGAGCGCTGGGGCTTTAGCATCATGCAATTTGAGGCACATCTATATCAAGATCTAGATACCACAACATTCTGCAAATCGAGACATTGTTTCAAAATTAAAAGGAAGACGAATAAAACATTACTTTCACAATGCCAGTGTGGATCCATTATTTGTGGAGGTCCTAATAAGATTATATTTGATCCAATATGAACAAGAGTTTTGGGTATTTCTCGATGTCTTCCTTGACAAAACTAGCACAAGTCAAGTGATTTGTTGTCTCTATGAAAGACGCAAGGATGTAAAAGGGCGCTTTTTCTTCTTCCTCTTCCTCTTCTCCCTCTTCTTCTTCTTCTATTTGTCTGTGTATGAGGAGTGCGTTTGCTATGTTCGGGTGCCTATGCGTGAATTGATTTGCGGGAGTTTGGGAGATAAAGTATATTATTATGCTTGCAGGAAAAAAAAGGCAGATAAAAATCATAAATGAGAGACCAAACTTTAAGTTATCTTGAACCCGTTTGAGAAAGCGAATGTTAAATTTGAGAAAGTAACTGCATTGCTCCTCTGGTACTATAAAGCAAATTTAGACAGACCAGTCGTGGTCAAGCAATTCTCAAAATATGAAGATCTCTACTTATTAGAATTGAGTCTAAGGATTAACTGAATGTTTTTCTCCTCACCTTTATAGCAGTGTTAAGACAAGCCAGAATATGCGCATGTTCTTTTGAAATTGACATCGATCTAATCACAGTAAGCTCGGCGTGTTAGCTCAAATCAAATTGTAAACAACTGCTCAAAATATCGTCTCCTGGTCTTTAAAATTACACTGCAGACTACGATACGTCTTTCTTTCTTTCTTTCTTCCTTTATTTTTCTTTCTTTCTCCTTTATTTTCTTTCTTTCTCTCTCTCATTCTTTGTCGAGACACAAGGCACCAGAGAGCACTTTTCTTTTTCAAGTATTGGAAACCTGGATTGCTCTAATACTATCGTTGAATACGATGAATAAAGAACAAAATCTAGACGCTTTAATGCACGACTGGATTTGTTCCATGCGAAAAATGACTGTAAACATATTATATTATTTAAAAAATGGAGACCAAGGCGATGTTATATTTCAATAATGTGACAAGCATAATGAATAAATTAAATGCGATAATCTAATATTGTACATAAATTATTTTTTCAACAATGAAAAGGAATATAACTATTAAAATTTACATTCAATATCAGTAGTAGTGAATATTCGGTGTGAAAGAGCAATAACAAACGCGAACATTACTCACGTCTATCTGCATTTCATCCCATAAACTGCATATCTTGCCTGTTTCTCACTGTACCCGATCAAAAAGATAATGCAAATAAATCTGAAGTGGGAGAACGGAGTGAAGGAAATGGGCTTATGTCAGTTTTCTTTGTGGTGTAACTGGTTGAACTTGCAGCAACTAATTTTTGTGATCTTAATCCTGTCAGCCAAAATCGTTTTAAGACTATTAATCACATTTTTTGCTTTTTTGGGGGGAGAGGGGGGGGGGGGGCGGCGACTTTTTGGGGCCTCCTGGTGCAGCTCGATCTTGAGATCTATTTGGGAATATTGGTGCACTCTGTCTCTGTCTGCGGGTAAGCAATCTATTATATCCATACAGTTATCTAACATGGAAGGGTGGCTTCAATCAGTTTCGTCACTTACCAAAAAAAAAAAAAAATGGAAACAAAATAATAAATTCTATCATTTTGTATGTATATTATATATATAATACATTTGAAATCCTGTCATTTTTTTCTTTTTTTTTTTCTTGTTCATGTCTTCTCTTTCTTTTTCAGTTTTTTTTTTTTTTTCTTTGTGTTTGTTTGTTTCATTCATATTTTCTTATACCTACCTCATCTTTTCTTTCGGTCTTTTCTTGTGTTTTAATTCTTTTTTCTCATTCAATAACTTTTGTTTAGTATGGCTATGGTTCTCTTGATAATATAGCCCCAAAGTCTATACAACCATCAAAAGTATCCTAGGAGTAAGATATCATTTCGGCAAGCAGGCCTGTTTCAATCCATGACTGAGTCGTCACACAGGGTAACACGAGTTTGATAGGACACGATTGCATTTCACACCTGAATATTGTATGGTTATCTCTGGTTATGGAATATTCCCTCAATCATTATGCATTCCTTACAAATATATTGTTACTGTTAGGATTTTATTCACTTCAAAACATTGTAACAACACTGACCAATTTCCTATCTCACGTTTGTGTATAGAATAAATATTAATGAATTTACTAGGGTCCCCGTCTACGAATGCATGACTATTCTTTTAGTGTTAAGATTTTCTGCGACTTATGCGATTCTAGGAAATTTGTTCTTCTCCCTACCTCCTCCCTTCCTTCCCGTACAACCACAAATCTTCCCCTCCCTTCTCTCTCTCCTCTTTCTCTCTCTCTCTCTCTCTCTCTATCTATCTTTCTCTATCTCAGACTCGACTATGTAATTTGTTTTTCTTATTTTGAAATCTAGTTTCTTGGATCTTGTCTTATCTTCTTCGTTCTGATGGGTTTTAGTTTATTTTGTTTTGTTTGGTGGTCATAAATATCCATGTAGAAAATTACGTCATCAATTTACTGATATCTAGTTTTGATAATAATGTGTCCTCTAATATCTTATTTGTGAAAGAAGTATAAGCTGAATGGAGAAAAAATACATAAAGAAAGAAAGAGAGAAGAAAGAAAGAAAGAAAGAAAGAAAGAAAGAAAGAAAGAAGAAATAGAAAAAAATGAAGAAAACAAGAGAAAAGAGAAAGACAAAAACAGAAAAAGTTGGAAAACAAGAGAAAAAAAAACCGTTAAAGAAAAAGAACGAATGGAAGAAAGGAAAAGAATACAAAAAGGAAGGAGAAACAAAAGAAAGATACACTTACAGAGAGAAAGAAAGTAAGATAGACAGGCAGACAGAAAGAAACACAGAAAGAAACAGACAAACTCTATGGTCAGCAGTATCAGCTATCGTTATAGAACTTTGCACTAACTTACTTCCCTAATCAACGTTGTTATAACAAGTAGAATAGTAAATGAAGACGAGCTTTGTGTTTTCTATCTTTATTGAGCATTGGTTTACAAAAGGCAACAGTAAAAGCTGAAGTCATAAGAAAAAAATGCTCTGTAAAGCACACACAGTGTAATATACTGTTAAATAGGGGAAAAAAATAAATAGTAATAATAACTACTCCATATATTAGCGAAGTTCTGATTATGAATTCTCTTGTTGTATGCATTAGGCAAAAACTAAGAAAAAATGTAAAACAACAATAGAAGACCAAGAATCACAATACCTATATATTTTTGAAAAACTACAGTGCTTTCTTTCTTTTTTTTTTATTTTAACTTTCCTACCCCCCCCCCCCTTTTTTATTTTTTATTTATTTATTTATTTATTTATTTATTTATTTATTTGTTTGTTTGGGAAGGAGAAGGGAGGGGGTGTCTTTTGTTTGTGTTTTCTTTTTTTTATTATTTTATTTGAACTGATCGGCATGTAGTTTTTCAATCATGCAATGATAAAAGCAAATACCGGTACAACCTGGATATAGAATATACGTTTAAAAATTACACTGTTAGAGACCATAGATCTCTACCCTCTACAGTGTTATGATCTAGACGATTTTCCTGATAAATAAAGGTATTACCAAAACCATTACATAACAAGCAGCAAAACCTATCTTCTGGAATAGGTTTGCGTTGAATTTCCTTGTTTGGTGAATTCGTTATAAATATTTAGGACGGCCCAGACTTGGGCATTTGCTGGGATGACCTGTCTTTTCAATCAAAGTGCATCGAAAGTCATTCAATCTGCCTTCGTCTCCAGTCTCACTTTGTTGTTACATTAATATATTACACATTAATGACACATGTTACATGAATAGCTCACAACAGTGGGTGATCTAAACTATTATCAGAGAGACTGGATATTTGTATTGCATGACAACTCACATGGTTAAAGAAATATAATACTTATTTTAATGGTGATCATCATTATGTGATCACAATAAAATTCCGAATGCCTTCATTGTGACCATCAAATAGAGTGATAGAAACAGTGTGAAGAGCCTTTTTGAAATTGAAAAATCGGTTTAACAAAAGCACTGACTTTCCACATTTAAAATGTAAGCTGCTGAAGGAGGTTGGTTAGCTTTTTCTTTTGGGGGGGGGGGGGGAGAAGGGATGATACAACAACAATTTTAAATATAGTATCAAGAAAGACTAAATTGAAATTGATAAAATTTCAGAGATTAAACATGAATTCATATTTAAACTAATTAAAATCAACTGTAAGTAATTAAAATCAGCTGTACCTATAGCTTCTAACTGTTATGGAATCTGCTGTTTACCAATAATTTTCAACCCGAACTGAACAACTGCCTTTTAAGACCTTCAATGCGCGGAGATGCCTTTGAGACCTTTGCGACTTCTTAGAACAGCATAAGCAAAATTTATTTATCCTCGACATGAGTGGCACAAGAGTAAAAACACCTGGTTACCCATATCACTTGTCGTCAACATGATCAGAGGATCATAATCGGCTGTGTATTAGATAGCTTAACTCTCTTAGTCTTAATCAAATTCGATATCAGAAACATCAGCTGCACATTAAACAAAAGTACAAACATTCTCAACCAAATCATTTACATGCAAAAGCACACACAAAAAATACTTGTGAGTGAGATTGTTTGAATGCTGGTATGAAGCACACAGATCTAGGAGAATAAAAAAAAAAATCTAGACAGAACACTTACTGGAATATGGCTTTGACATGCCGATATTAATCTTCTTTCCTAATGTAACCTGTTAATTCAATAAACAATTTATATATTTAAAATATTTTTCTCACAGGCTTTGAACTAAAAATAACTTGTGTTTAAAGCAAATTTTAAACTGCTACAATGCTATTGGAAAAGAGAGCCAAGAACAAGAATGACAACAGATATTTCAGTCAGCATTTCCTACAAAAGGTTCTGAAAACTTCTTGCAAGAAAACTGAAATTGGCCGACACTGAATAATTATTTTACAAAGAATGTGATAAAGCCTAAAACAATGTGGATGCGGCCTGATTTTGAAATCCAAATGTAGGGCACTGTAAACAATTGCTTGCCATTATATGCTATTTTCCTAAGCAAATTTATGCAGTGCACCCGCAGTTGCACTTCCAGTCAAGGTTCCCAAAGCTGTTCCTGCCACAATCGAAGTACCGCCTGTCAATGGTGCCAAAGCAACGCAGACTGCAGCCACAGTGGTTCCAACTGCTCCACCTATGAATGCCTTCCACCAACTTAATCTTTTTGTTCTTTCCCTGGTCAGTTTGTGGCGAAGACATGTGGACTCTTTGCGCAACTGTCTTTTCTCGGCTTGGAACTCACGTTTCCTGTCAATATTCTCAATGATTGCAACGATGTAGCCCGTCATGCTAGAAACGGAGGACATTGTGTCACGCAGTACTCCTGTCCCCTTGTCCTCAGCTGTCAACTGCGTCTGCATTGCCATTAAGTCGGCCTTGATATTTTCATAGCTCCTCCTGTCTGTAGAACCTTCTACATTTAGAAGATCTTCTATGTCCTGCATGATGACATTTAGCCTGTCCTCAGTTTGTTGCCTAATGACCGGTTCCTTTGCCTCCAAATAGGCCCTGTTCCGTCCTTCCTGAGCTCTCATAAACAAGTCATTTGTGTAACGATATTTACTTTGCTTCATGTTAATCACCATGTGCAGAAGACATGCCACTTGCTCCTTGTGGATTTTATGATTCGTAGTTTTATTATTAAAACAGACAAAACGTCCCTGACATTTCTCCAGCATCTCTGCCATCACGCCTGTTTGTTTTCTCGTGAATTCTTCAAGTGACTCATTGCCTCTCGGCTCATAAATATCAGCATGAGTGAGTGCAATTATTCCAAATTGCTGGACATAAGTTTCACCAAAAAACTTATCTAAGGTGTTAAATACCTGGCTATCCTCTGGTGTAAGCCTTCTTCCGTGGGGAATCGTAATAAGTATGGCATCAAAACCATCTGGCTGCACTGTCAAAATCTTTGTCACCTCATCCTGGAGTAATTGTATACCTTCATATTGAGTCATGTCAGTGTCAGCCAAACCTGGAGAGTCCACTACGATCACTTTATGGCCCTGTGCTCTGGCCACTGCCCTCTTACAGTCCTTAGTAATAGACGTAGAGCTTTGTCCAGCTTCAAACTCCTTCTTGCCCAAGATGCTGTTGCCAGTGGAACTTTTACCGTCTCCAGTTTTACCAACCAACAGGAAACTCGTGAAGTTGCCATCCTCTCTTGCTAAATTGCTCAACCTGGGAAGTAAACATTTTAGTACAGAGGTTAAAGACGTTTATCAGTTGTTAAGTTGGATAAAGAAGAAAAAAGCTGATTGATATAATCAATGTTAAATTAATTTTCATTCAATATCAGAAGTAGTTGCTTGTGTGGTATAAGGTGATGCTTCATTTACATGTATTTCCTTTAGTCATTTGCCACCATGATACATTGTATTTTTCTTAAAATTGAAGATTAGTCTTGGTCTCTGGGATGGAATTTGAAACTAAAATAAGAACGTCATTTACAGTTCAGAGGTAGCTCCACAATCACATAAACACACAAAGAAACGCTATCAATTGCAAGTGTTGAAGATCTCACTTGTCATAATTCAACGAACCTCTGGATTATTTGATATGGCGGTTTTGCAGAGACTGCAACATTTTTTTTTTTTTTCTATCTGATGGTTCAGAAAGACCTTCCTCTGCGGATAGTGAACTGATGTAATTAGAACTTTCTATTAATGTCTTTGCCTGGGTCTTCTAGAAATTGACTTGACAGCTTTGTCCGATTTTCTTCTTTTTATGAGCATCAACTCTGACGGCGAAATTAACAGAAACGCCATACTTTTTCTCCCTAACAGAGAGCTGATTAAGCGATTCGAAACACTTATTCAACTCTCTGCCACTGTTGAAAATGCACTGATGATACGAGTAATTTCGCAATTGCCCCGTGATGAATTAAGTACATATGCTTATTCAATGATCACAGAGACTAGCTTTTGAATGTCTGCATCTGCTGTGTGTCTTTCTTCCGTTCTAGCTTTGTACTTTAAAAAAAAAAAGGGGGGAGGGGAGGGGGCATCCTTTTTGCTCTGCAGTGAAGTAACTGTATTCAGACCGACTAAAATAATAACTAAATCTGCAGATGGACCAAATTTCTATAAATGAGGTTTGCTTGTTTATTCTTGTTTTTTATATGGCTGTCATCTAATCCACTTTCGGAATACAACATTACGATTGCCTTGACTGGAACTAGTACCTTTTTGATGTACATATTGGGGTGAGTTCTTTAACATTATATTATATATACTTTTTAAGTTTATCTCTGGGTGAGTAGTTTATAGACATGACTATATTAAAGTAAAGACAGCAGTCAAACAATATCAGAAATATTTTAACCATTAAATGAATCATCTCAAAATCTTACGCTTTTACTTCATATCCAATAGCTTCTGATATCACTAACGTCTTTCCTATTTAGAACTGTACAAAGCGAGACAATAAAAACAGACAATATTATCTTAAACTTCTATGTTTCGAGTCACCTGTTAGTCATGGCGTTTCACTGCTTGGCCACCAGATCTGAAAACACAACTTGGAAACCAAATCAGAATCTTTACTCGATCTGTTCGAATACATTGGTCATGGCCCCACGTATTTTATTTAAATATTTGTCTCAAAAGACTCTCATGTGATTGGATAATACCATGCCCAGGACCCTCTAATCTCTCTCCACGGAAAACATATCAGATGCAAATTTTTCTTGAAAAACATGACGTACGTATATTTGTCAGGAAAAGTACACCTGTCAGCCCTCCACACAGGGTACACCTTAGGCCGGGTTTGCGTAATTCACCCAAGCCTATAACCTGCCTTCATTATACACACAACACATCTTCTGATAGGAACACACGAATGTATTTTAGGTCAAAAATAGATGGGGTGCTTGACAGCGATCGTTGTAAGGCTAACATCGAGACGGGTTTTCGGGTAAAGGGTTTCCTGTCGCTATCCTTCTCTCCCTTCCTCTTTGTTCTTTTATCTGTTGCACATTTCTGTTTTCGCAAAGTGTGCATGTTCTAGAACTGAAACACACAGAGAGAGAGAGAGAGAGAGAGAGAGGGAGGGAGAGAGAGAGGGAGAGAGAGAGGGAGAAAGCCAAACTTACGCTTTCATCGAGTTTGAACTGCCAAGAGTCCTGAAACGTACGTGACGTACGCACAGAACCTCCGAAATATATTGGCTCTTATCCGAGAAGGCGAGATGTCAGGCTTCTCTATCCAGAAACACCCAGGAAACTGTTGAGTCACTGAAAAAAATACCCACTTTCGATTTTCGTGTCCATCCATCACCCAATGCGGGACTGGCTAGTCGATCCCGACCTGTTTTCTCCATAAGCCGGTGCCAAACCACAAAGCCACCACACTCCCTCCATCACATGTATATCATGACATGTTTTGATACCTGGAATTTAAATTAGTGAGAACCCAATAATCTTTCAGAGAATATCAATGTCCTTCCAAACCCAGGCTCCCTCTTTTCTCTTAATAATATTTCAACAATAATTTGAAGAAAAAAAATGACGTTGTTTAGTAACATTTAGTTCCATAGCGCTTATTACCCGAAGAATATCTCTCTACTCTTCTAAGGAACGGGCGTATAAGAGTTCAAGGCTAAAGTTTACAGACTAGGAGGGAGATAAGTGACACAATAAGCTATAATATTGGCTATACTAAGCTTTCCTATTGGAGTTTGTTCTTCAGCTACTAAGCAAATAATCATCACAATCTTCTCAGGTAAGGAAATATTTTCCTCTTTGCTATGCGTGATATCACACCAGTTATAGTAATGGCCTTGAGCCAAATCTATTGCGAAAAAAAAGCCAACATCCATACTAAGCTTGAGTTTCGCTCACTTGATCTCTGACAAGGGACTCTGATTAAGAAAAACGTAGGGTTTGAAAGGCAATATTTCACAAATCTGATTTTGCAGATCGATCTGGAGTCGAATTCTATTGCAGTTTGATACCAAATATTACCATATAATGCTGAGAAATAACAAACAGTGACGATCACTTCTTAGTCAAATTTTGTAACAACAAATTTCTTAATTTTTTTTTTGTTTTTTGTTTGGTCCAAACGTTTGCAGGGGGATGGGATGGCGGGAGAGGAAGAAATTCAAAGCGTAGGCCCGGCGCCTGGAAGTCTATCATTCTAACGGTTTTAACCCTAATAGAATCACAAGAAGCAGAATGCAATATTACCACAATGATATTTATTTGATCTATGTTCAAGAAATGACAGTGTAGACACAAATGGCAGGACATGCATGAAGCGGATTTGCTCTTACTCTTACTGTATTACAGATACCTAAAATGTAATTCACATGCAAGGCGCTGTAAGCAACACCTCAGCTTTTGGCATTTCTAGGGTTAAATACTGAGCAATGCTCACAACAGAGTTTTTTCCATTTTTTTCTCTTTAGTAATAAAAAAAGCTCATGGGGGGGGGGGGGGTATGAGAAGGGTGACATTGGGACGACACGCTTCTTGCTGATGGACGGAGTTTTCCTGAGATCAAAGACACCGGTGTAACTAACTGATGACTGCTTTAACCTCACTTTATGGTTGATCATGACCGGCCACTGGTCATTATAACCGTTTAACCATTCATGAGTCCATCACCGGTATAAGCGGTTATCATGACCGGTCATGCACAGGTCTAGCGCTTTCACGAGATAGAACAGGTCTCTGAATCCTGGGGATGCATTCTTTCCTTGTTTTGTGTTTTCTCTTTTATTTGATTTTAGTTTTCTTTTGTGTTGTTTTCTTCTCATCCCACAAACATTAGTCGGTTTCTATAACGGGAACATCTCTATAAGGTAAGCATGTTGTATGATCTAGTTGTTTATATTGATCTCTGCATACGTCCATGTATGCACATACTTTTACATACACTGTATACAAACACAAACACACACACACATATATATTTACCGACTCCACACATACATGCATGTGTAAATAATTATATACAAAGATGCATACATACATACATACATACATACATACATACATACATACATACATACATACATACATACATACATACTAAGCCTCTCTTCGTAATAAAAGTTGAGTTTTTATTTAAAGACCTTGCAGTTTAAAAAAAAAGTAACCATCTCCCTGGCCTTGGGTGGCAAGAAAAAAAAAACACGTAGGGTTTGGGATTAAGAGGGGTTGGTCCCATGCCCACAATTGTTTTTTGTTTAAGTCATCTCTCCATATATTACCATTTTTTTCTGTTTAAGATATAGACAATTTGAAATTCTCCATTAAGTTTAGCAGGTTCAGATTAGGAGAAACAATAAAAAACGAGATAATTGCTTTTTTTAGAGTAACTTTCTTGAAAATTGTCGCCATCTAGGATTTTTGCACCTCTATATTATCCGTCAATTACCAGTCGAATTAAATGATACTTGGCTAGTTTATTGATGACAAATTGTTTAAAATATTTTTTCTCTCAGTATCTCAAAGGTAGTGCAAATGACCTTTCTATTATCCTTTAGCAGTGTTGATATCAAGGATCATATGCACCAAATATTAATATTATAATACACACATTTATTGCTGTGTTATTCATATACTTTTCATTCAACACCGAATACATGTTCTATTCCATTCCCGTCCATTGAAAGTCATGAATTCACTTACTGGAAAGTGGGACAGCGAGTTCACACGGAAATTTGAGAATTTCAAGTATTTCAATGCCGAACATATGGTGGGGCTATCAATCTGAGGGATTGAAGTATAGCACTATCAAAATACATGAAAAAAAAGGAGAGAGACTGTCATTGCAGTACTCTCTGCTTTTCCTTGGAATCAAGAGTTGAAATGTAGGTTACATTTCTGACAGGTATAGGGAATAAGCGGTGGCAGGTAGCATGACGCTATTCAGGCATGG
>JBCAUA010711490.1:0-15287 GCA_038406235.1 Peronia verruculata | reverse complement strand
TAGATAAATACAAACCATTCACAACTTTTCAAACTTTCAATGATGGCAATGGAAAATTCTTCATGTAAGCTTCAATGTAGTGGAGAGCACAGCTTCGATGTGTCTTGTCCAACGGCCCGACTGTGAATGTACTTAGTGAAACACAATCGTATAAAATCCCTAGGCGGACAGGGAAGCCGTCCTCCAGTAATCTGCTGACTAACATTGGCGTTCAGGAGTTGAGGTTGGCCTGTCCCGGGTGAAAGTTTGAGGCTTTTACTTAAGTGTACCATTAACATTAGCAAGGCTGGACGTTATGTAGTATTTTGGACAAAGAACTGAACTTAAGACCGAAAGATCTTTGGACCAGTTGATAAAAATATTTTAATTTCTTGCCCCTTGACTGACATAGTCATGCTCGAATTACAGACATGACTGAAAGGAACTTTTGTAGACTAATAATAACATTTGGGATAGTCTTGAAATGAGCGATTGTGTTGACTTCTTGAAAAAAAAAAAACTGTCTCCCAAACACGGTGTAAAACTTTGCTGTGTTTTCCCCAGTACGTGACTGACGATTATCACCATCAGCATCACCATTATTTTATAAAATACAATAGAACTGTCTGACCGGCAACTAACAAAACGATTCGAGAAAAGCAAATAATATATGTAAGCAACTTGATTTTGATGCTAATTTCTCTGCCGCATTTTCGAGCCCTCTTTAATCTTTCTTCATCGGGGCAATCATCAGCATCGGCATCATCATCGCCACAGGTAACGTAAACACGATCACTAATACAATTATCGTGTTACAGAAAAATGTCTGGGAACATCAAGCCAAAAGCTTTCAGATGGCAGCTGACACAGTTCTTTCACACAAATAAACATGTGTTTCGTTCTGAAATATGGCAAAAAGTTTCTTGTCTGATATCTATTATCTACCGTGCTGTCAAAACGGATGGATTTTTTTCTGAGTATCATGTCATGGATCATGCTGTCAACACGGATGACTTTTTTTCTGAGTTTTTTTTTTTAACCTGTCATGGCTCATTTTGTTATAATCACACAATGCTTGCGGTGTGTAAAAAGGGCGGCGTTAAGGATAAAAGGATGTCCCCAGAACTTGAGTGATGGGAGTAGGAGATAATCGACGGAACCAGCAGATCGTTGCTCCAGTGTCTCACCCTCGTCATGATATTATATTCATCAGCTCCTCCTCGCACTATGGTCGCTATTGTACATTAACATGTTAGACATACCGTGTTCGTTTATTCTTGTAGCCGAGGAGCGGTGGATATGGTGATTTATCGGAAACTTGTGAAGACACTCTTTCCTTACACCATTATCATTACATTATCTCTTCAGGCTGTGACGCACCATCGTCATTATTGTTCAAGAGTATTTTGAAATAAGTCGTTCTCTTGTTTACAAATTTGATCAGTCTCATGTTGACAACATTGGTCATTTATTTGTTTCTAACACTGATCATGCTCTTATTTTACAACATTGGACACTTGTTTGCTTACAGCCTCGTGTTGACAAGCTTGTTCATTCATGTCGTTAGAACAATCGTTTGTTCTCTTGTTTACAACACTGTTCAATCTCTTGTTTACAACATTGGCCATTCTCTTGTTTTACAACATGTGTCAATATTTTGTTTTCAGCATTGGTCATTCTTTTGTTTTCATGGCCAATCTCTTGTTTACAATATTCGTCAATCTCTTGTTTACAGTATTCGTCAATCTCTTGTTTTCAACATTGGTCATTCCCCTGTTTCCATCATTGGCCATTCTCAAACCATAAGTCACTATCTCTCTTTAAATATCATGGTACATTAATGCAAGTAAACAACACGCGGTTTTGCCATCATATATGACAAATCATTTCGATGTGTAATATCCATCATGCTGCCAACACATTGCTATATTGGTGTGAGCCGTCGTTAGTGTTGTAGGTATCTTGTCATGGCCATACAATGATGTGTCATGTATAAAAAGGCGGCAGTTAGGGTGGAAATAGCTTATGAAATTGATGACAGATATCATAGAAACATCATACCGTTTTTCTTTTTCTTATCGGTATCATCACATCTTTATCAAACACCTCCTCCCTCACAATCATTCAACATTGCTTATTAATATCTTGCATATCAGACAATCAGATCCCTACACCCCCTACAAGCAACATTATGATCATCAGCATCATCATCATCAATACCGTAACTGTCCTTATTAATGTCATTATGAATATCATCATCGTCATCATTTTCATCATTTAATAGAACTGTCTTAAAATGTAGAATGTCTTTGAAACTATCTTAATAGACTTAAAAGAAACAATCAATAGGCTGTACAGCTCGATATGGATAGAATTAAATAAAGGGATGTCAATCACATTTTGGAACCTTTTAGTTCTTCATCGGTGCAATCATTATTGTTATAATTATCATCGTGCTCTCTTCATCAATGTCATCATCTTTACTGTCATTGTCGATATGATCGCGAGTATCGTTATTATCATAAAGTGTTATCCTTACACAGCAATCATCCTTTCAGTAGGTATTCACCTTTCCCATAATCACGGTATTCATACCATTCGGAGTTGGAAAAGATAAGCCTCGTTGTTGTAGTTCATAGCACAATTGAAGTAATAGTATTGTACATGTATTCGCTTGGAAGATCCTTTCCTGTAAAATGTTTTCACAGTTCCCTCTCTCCCGCCCCCCCCCCCCTCCTCAATCCCTTTCCAAGAACGTCCTAAATGCTGAGGAAATTCTTCATAATAAAAATACAAAGGTTTGCGTTTTGTAAAGGCTTTGCAATCTGGCAGACACACCGTAGAGAAGAGAAAAACAGATCTATCGGTCTTACATAATAAATGTTTGTAAGCTCTAGATGCCAAGCTTTTCTGAAGTCATCGACCACCGGTTAGCGGTGTTGCATTGAATTTTTTTTTTGTACTATTTTCCTTCCCAACTCGCTCACTTTAGTCATGTTAGCTTTTATGCTTCTCCCATCTCATCCTCCAACCAAAGAAGACATGAACTTATCTCCTCATTGTGGTCGTAGTACATAGACTGCTGTGCAGCTATCCTACAGATAGAACGAATAAAGTGATATTTTATAGAAACGGCTGCAGGACATCATCCAAGGATATTATGTTAGTTGTGGGCCTTTAAATTACTTACACGGGTATATAGTGTTAGTGTGTGAGATTTGATAAGCATGCCCGTATTTGGCAGTTAATGGTTGTGGCAGTTAGTGGTGTAGTATAATTGCGAGTACAGAACCAGTGGTGTAGTATAATTGCGAGTACAGAACCAAACAGTAAAATAGACCTGTAGGCCGATATTATTTTCCCTTTGAATTATTTTTCAGCGACAACTACAAGATTCATAGAGCTATCATACAAAACCGTGGTAGAAGAGAACACATTTACATCGAACACGTCATATAGCGGATAAATTAATCAATCTAAAAGTTGATAGATTTCGATTAGAATCCTTGTGAGCAAAGACGGGTGTGATGCGAAGACGCCAGAGAAGAATGATCATGAATTTTCAGTAGACACTAATGAAAAGATGGAAGATAAAAAAAGGCATGAATATTTCCTTTGTCAGAAACGGATCTGTGGTTAGAATTTACGAGAGCAAGAAAAAACAGAAAAACTTCAGAATAATTACGATCATAAAATGCGAATGAGAACAGGAGAACTGAAAATCATTTTTGCTGAGTTCTAAAACCATTGTTATTTTCATACATCCAGTCAAATTAAGATCCATATGAGAAATGTGCGGAGTCGGACGGAACTCGCCGGCCACTCATAAAAAAAAAATAAAATAAAAGATGTGCAGATAAAAAAAAAAAAAAAATGTGCAGGATGGCACACTGACTAATTTTGCCTCAAAACTTAGTGCATTTCTTTGACAAGGCACAGTTTCCTAACTATTGTCCAATTTGTTGCAGTTTCCCATCTTCTTGTCTAGCCATGACATCTGCCCAGTGGCAACATTAGCATCTGGACCTCTGGTCAGTTGGTAGCAATGCATTATCTTAAAGTTGGTGACACAGGCAAATCTGAATATTTCATGCTTGTCTCGATATATTGGTAAAAAGTATTACTGCTTCCTTCACTGTTTGATTTCCTGAGGTTAAGATGAAAAACGTTACTCTATGGTTGAGGTGTCTTTACCCTTACAACCTCCTGAGGGTGGTTATCTGCGGACAAAGTGTGAAGCCATGGCATACAACAACAGTATACATAGACATACTCACTAACATTCGATAAGCTTGCATAAACCATGTTTATTGTTCTTACATAGTTTACAGACCACTAACACATGATTCTATTCATACAGTCGCTGAATTTCTGAACTAAATACAAAAATCGCACATTTTGTAGATAATAAACACCGGACAAATGTTATGTAGTCAGGGAAAACGCTGCTTTTGAAGAATCGTTGTGTTCAGCTACTGCAAGTTTGTTGTTTGCATGCCAAAATTATATATATAAACATAGTTTAACTGCTTATATACATTTGAGCCAAAAGCACCTCAAATGTGTGTATATTGGCTGTATATGTGTTAAAATGAGCATTTATATACAATCATTCTTTCATTATAGATGTCTATGGTATATAATAATGTGTCTGTAACCTTCATAATTTCTTAAGATGCTGAAAATTGTAGAAGATAATTGAAAGCAAAACTGAAGAGAGCCAAGGAGTAAAACAACAACAACAACAAAAGATGAATATGGAGACGAACAGTTACACTGAAACATTTTTATACTCATTTCATCAGCGTGACATACACCTATTGAGAGGTGCAAAGGTTCGCCTATTTAATGCCAGCATTAGGAGAGACAGCATTTTGATCACTGGCAAGTTTTCTAGGGATAGTGCATACAATGGGCTATCGTGAGGGTTATGGCAGGAGAGAGAACAGACACGATGTAAAAGACTGTTCAGACTTATGGAATTCTTGGGTTCGAAAATTTATCGAGTGATTGAAATTAGCGCATCCGGACGAAGCCTGAAAACTCCAAGTGGCCACAACGACATTTATCTTTTATCTGATCATGTAACAGTTGTATGACCTTTAATCTTAGTAGTGAGACCCCCCTCCCCCCCCCCCCCACACACACACACACGCGCTAAATTAAAAAAAAACAACAACAACTAAAAACAAAACAAAAACGGAACGTACTCTTGGGTGGAAGTCATCGTAGCTTACATTTAACCCGGTTAAGATCACAGTCTAGCTGTGCGTTAATTTTGTTATATCCTCTGGAAACAAAGACAAAAATACATCAGTCATGCCATCAGAAGTCAGAAATTCAAACTCATAGATATATTAGCATAGAGGCAGTTTCAGATCATGTTTGTTGCTTCTAGAAACTATTTTTGATATTAGCAAATTTCAGGCCCTTGTTTGTTACTTAAATTTGATTGAAATGTACATACCTATAGGAAATACTGATTTGGCATTAATTTCAGACTCATGCTTCTATATCAGTTTGGTTCAGACATAACAGCTTTAGAAAATTATATTGAAAACATGAGACATATTATTCACTTTTGCAGATGCAATGTACTTTGGCAGATGCAATGTACAAAAGATAATATTGGCATGCAAGACTTATGTATCTTCCTCCCCCCCCCCCCCTTTTGTGTGTGTGTGTGTGTGGTGGATGTATATAAAATGAAATGAAATATGATTAAGGAAATCAGAATATTTGGTTGATGCTCACCTATATAAGATAATGTCTGTAAAATCTGGCCTACATTTCTGGAGAATGCTGCACTATGTATATAATGAACTTCTCATAGCTGTAACAGCTATACTATACTCTGTAAAAATACTAGATATAAACGGACTTCTCACAGCTGTATAAATTTACTTGATGATCTCGATTCTATGCTGAGTACTTGGTTTTACGATGTGTTAGTTTGATTGACTTGCTGGTGTGAAAACTGCTGTGACAAAAATCAGATCTATGATTCAAAAGTAATTTTGGTTGATGCTTTGGTATGAAATTTGATATTATCAAAATCAAACCTTTTTCTTTAACTATAACTTACCTTTGATGCTCATACTAATAAGCACTGATAAAATGTAAGACTTTATTTGCTTTGTAAATTTGGCTCATGTAGAAACAGTGAAAATTAACACTGGAAAAAAAAAAAAAAGATATTTATCAATGTTTCCATGTAACGAGCTGGTGAAAAGAAGAGTGATGATCAAATCCGATCTATGTTTCTATGTATACCATTTTGGTGGATGTGCACGAATTGGAAATAATGCTGTCAAAATAAGATCATTGTGCAGTGTGGTTAATATGCTGGTAAAGAAAACAATACTGACCAAATCAGACCTATGTGGAAAATAATATTGTTAAAATCAGCCTCATTTTCTGGATACATTTTGGTCCATGTGCACATATCAGAAATATTAGAACTGGAAACAGAACCATTTTTCACTGAAATCCACACATAGCCACCATCTCACTCAGGGTGAGATCTTGACCTGTTTTTTTTTTTTTTTGCTCCATCTGAACAGGCCATAATTTTGTGTACCTTATGAAGAGAATTTTGCTTGTGTGGAAACTAATGCTGAGAGAATCAGACTCATGTTTCTGGACTGACATATATATATCAGAGGTTCATATATATTTTATCTGGGGCTTTATTTCTTACATTTGTTTGAAGTTTCTTCATGCCATGCTTTTGCCCTTCATGAATTGTTTGGATTTTCTCAATACTTCCTTTCTTTGATGTTTATTCAATCCTGACTTCTTCATTTACATCATAGTTCATGGGTTTTTGTTGTTTTTTTTTTGGTTGATATTTCTTCATGCTTCACTTTTCCATGTACATGTTGAGAAAATCAGACCCGTGTTTCGGGGATTGATATTCTGGAAGTACTACATGTAGTATTATTTCTGATTACTTGCATTATGCCGTGATGTTTCTTTATACTCTATTCTCCATACTTCTTCATCTACATCTTCTTCATGTTTTTCCATTTTACTTCGTCATCTACATCATGTTTATCTATTGTATTTCTTCACCTACATAATTTTTATCCATTTTATTTCTTCATCTACATTTTTCCACTGTATTTCTTCATTTCTATCATGTTTTTTCATTGTCTTTTTTCACCTACATCGTGATTATCTTTTTTGTATTTCATCTACATCATGTTTATCCATTGTATTTCTTTACATACATCATGTTTATCCATTGTATTTCATCTACATCATCTTTTTCCATGTTAAATTCCTCCATTTACTTCATGTTTCTTGAAACTTTTCCTATTTATTGTCATCATATTTCTTCATACACGTACTTTATACTCCTTGAAACGTTCATTCCTTATTGTACATGTTGATGTTGCTTCAGGTTGATAGCTCAGCTCTTTACACTATACGACTTGCTACATTTATATGTTGTTTTGAAAGCAGAGGATGGGAGCAGAGAGCTGGTAGGATTTGGGAATCCTTTGAACATTTTGTGGCTGGCTGTGTTGTAACCGTAATTATGTGTGGGTCATCTGATTTAATGTCTACGTTTCATTTGACCATCTATTTGTCACTTTGACACACCTCATCATTATTGTGCTTCATTCTTTGAATCGTTCACTTGTTAAATTCATAATATGTCATGGCAACTTTTGTTTACGTTTTTTTTTTTTGTTTGTTTGTTTCCTATTTGTTACAACCATGATATTACATATTTTTACACTGTCTGTTACTGAATGGAGATCCAGAAGATCTAGAAGGATACTGATAGCCTGAGAAACTACAAAATGAGGAAGACTATTCCAGTTATACTTTTTAATTCTAGTAATGATCGTACTATTGACTACGACACCCAATTACTACCACCAGCATTTCCACCACTATCATCACTACTCATCATTGGAAGGATAGGGATATTAAAACATTGATCATCAAGGTGTATCTAACTTAACAAAATACAAATAACAAATCTGGTGGCGTCATCGTCAGCTTCTGGTGGGCAACCATCACGACAACGACAACAAAAGCAAAATTATAACTGGAAAAAATAGCATGAACATGTTGGTAATTTATCATAGTGATTAAAATAAATGCCAAATGTTGGAGCCATTTTGGCTATTCTTCAGAGCAGAGCAATAAGGAAAAACACTATCATCAAGAACATTGACGACCACGACAACAGAAACAAGAGCAAGAAGAAGAAGAAGTTGAAAACATTTATTTGTGACCAAAAACAGTCAATCAACAAAATTTCCCATTTGACAACTTAGCATCTTACTATAGTGTAATACGAAGAACTACAGTATTTTGGTTGGCAAAAGTTGAATTTGAAATTACTCTCCTTCAGACTGAACCTGTAAAAGTCTACTCAATTCCCACAGATTCAGTGAAACAATAGGAATGTAGTCCAAGCGGAAATGGTTTTCGTTTGCAAACATATTTTGTCCTCATTGCTCACGTAAAGTGATTCTTTCGGTCATAAATTTTCCTGGGATATGTAAGCCTAGCTTACCATCTGATGCTTTTTCTTACAAGAGAGGTAGGTAGCGTTTCTGTAATAATTAGAATTCTCGAATCATCTAGTCTAGTAAGACTTTAAAATATAAACCAAACATTCTCATAAGATTACTTTTTTCTTCCTTTTGTCACTCACCTAGTCATAAGACTTAGGCATGGAGATGTTTATAAAACTCGCCAATAGTTACCGGTAGATTTAAATTTAATTTTGATTATTTCCCTCACTTGGTACGCAAACTATGGTGATTCACCCTCCCCGTTCCTCTTTGTGAAATAACTAAGCTTACATGTATACTTTCTTGTACCGTAACAGGAACAGAATTAATAGAAGAAGAGACAGAGATATTATGGTTAAAGCAGTTGGCCTTCCTTCCCTATTATTGTCAGATTGACTGGGTTTTTTGTTTTTCTTTCACTTGTTAAAATTTCAGGCTACAGGTATGAGTTAAAATTTCAGGTTACAGGTATGAGTGTGCTAAGTTTTTAATCTTCCCTCCCCGTGCTTGTTGATAGAGAAAGAGCGGAATGAATTTTAAAGTATGTCCATTTGTTGCCGACAATGCGTGACTAATAAAAAATAATGAAGATCAGAATAAATGGAATAACATCACTTCAAGGCCACTGCTGTTTTATTATTATTTGAATTAAAATAATGAACATTTTCTTCCTTTTACTGAGTTGTTAACGTGGTTCAATATGCTACTGATAGTTTTTAATAGTATTTAGAATGTTGGGTTTTAAGATATAAAGTGCTTATACGGGCGACTGGCAGCATTCGTCGTGCATCTCTCTCGCTTCCTTCGCACAGTGGATCCTATTTCAGTTCCGCTTTCGACCAATTACATCTCAGATATAAAAACCGTGTAGGAAGTAAAACGGATTTCACACTTTTGGTATCAGGTGTGCTTGAGGCACCGCACGGGGTTGTCAGCTGTATAATATAGGTCATTTGAACGATCGAGAGGTTGCAAGTCCAATAAAATTGCTTTTGTTGCTCTGGTTAAAAAGAAAACAAAAGAGAAAAAAAGACTTTACTGGGTGCACCCAATATTTAAACAAAGAGAAGTTTATGGCGAATATCATCATGTGATAGAGAATTCTTGGTGATGAACAGAAGAAATGTGTTGCTTATATCCGAATGAAATCGACATTTTATGATCCTCTCCAAATATCCAACTCATCACCAGCGTCTTCCACTGCTTGTTTACATTATATTTGGTTAGAATAATTGTCTTCTGTTTTGTCATAGAGCTTGCCGTTTCTCTACCGCCACAATCAGTGATCCGTCTTGAAAATTGTTATAAACATACAATGCACTGCAAGGACAACCTTTTCTGCTGGAGGGAGAATGGAAAATTTTAGTGTTGCTTTTAATGTATCCGGCTTAACAAAAACCTGAACCCACTCCTGTATTGAAAACGGACCGAAAATGTGACAGGGGTCAAGGTCAACACATGAAAACGAAACTGAAATAGGATCCAGTGTGCCTGCACCTTTATAAAACTATCCCCTCATATTAATTAACACGATATAAAAACCGATGTACTATTTTGATGGTTGACAAACCATTTCTGTCACCTATTCATGTTTCTAATAAAAATAACAATTTATTTTGTTTTTAAATTTAAAAAAAAAAAAAAAAATGACTTGTCCGAAAATGTTTGGACATAGGTTAATCAACACGATTTCTCCCTGTTTTTGTCTCTAAGATGTATACATAGTTAAGAGTTGAAGATCAACTTTTCTCCACGAAAATCATTAGGGGAAAATTTTTCTCTTCTTTCATAAGATGTAAAGAACAGTCTTTTGTTCCTGAAACAAAGAGAATAAGTGTATGAAGATTTCAGACGTTCACGGTTGTTTACGTGTACTAGGCTTTGTTGGAACTCCCCATAGGATCGAAACAGTGAATTAATAAAATGCCAAAGGTTAACAACAATCGTAATGCCTTTCAGCCAGTCTTATTTAACATAGTTTTACTTCCCTTTGAACGACGATCTTCATAATTGTCAGTTCTGATCTTCCTTTCTCTACAATAATTAGGTAGATTTTATATGCAATTTCGACCTGTTTTTTCCTTTAACTGTTTTTCGTCGGTCTTACAGGGATTTTATACATAAAAATATATTTATATCTTTAACAAATACTGAAGAAAAGAAAAAAAAATGTTTAAAAAATGACATGATACAAAAACATGAATATTAGTATCTCTAATAATTGAACTGGGTTATCCTCTCTTTTCTCCCTGCAGTACATTAGAAGGCAATATAAATAATGGAGCTTCATCTTCAAAAGCAAAATAATTATATATAATGTCATTTAAAAAGATATCATATCTGGACATTTCTCTCACAGCGACTGTACTTGTCAAGAGAATCCTAGCTGATAGTAATTCTGGAGAGCTCAAGTAGATCTATAGTTTTACTCATCATTGCTTTCATGAGTCACTTAAAAATAATAATAATAATAATAATAAAAATGGACTTTCAGGAAAGCATTTGCCTACTGTCTCCGGGGGAAATATTATGATTGTATCGTCAAAATGTCAAGAGTTTTATGCTTTTAGAGGGCCGACTGAATAATATTATGTGCTAGGAGCAAAGAACCTGAGGCTCCGTTTTACTACATTACTTTGTGCTTCGACTTCCTCTCGACAAACCTCCGCATACTCCATCAATCCATTATTTCTTGGTATTGATGTTCTGAAGTAGGGGAGATACTATGTCATTTTCTTATCGATATAAGCTTTTGTATACCAACTTTCTCTTACTTGCCATTATTTTATCTTGTTTGAAAATCGCGGCAGCTTAACATTTAATGCCATCTGTCGGTTTTTAGAAAGTCAACATGAATTATCTTATGCCTCTAGATATCTTATACAGAGAGAGAGAGAGAGAGAGAGAGAGAGAGAGAGAGAGAGGGGGGGGGGGAGAACTATCAAGTGAAAGTGAGACCGAGAGATTGGAAAGAGGGAGTAGGGTGGCAAGAGAAAGGCATATAGACGATTCCTTTCTCAACTCATTCACGGAGTTGACAACTTAAGCGTTTAGCTCTCCATATAGCATAAACCACAAGTTTGAAATCTTAATAACTTAACCTCATCACTTGCAAATTCACTGGAATTTGTCTCTAACTTTCTTATCACAGAAGATCTGCCTGTTATTCTATAGGTCATAGGTCATTCCATAGGTCACTAAGATGGGTTGGGAAACGTCCAAGTTGTGGCTACGATTGATGCTGTGATTAATCAAATAATTTAGGTGATATTCTGCACATTGAAAGCATCTTCTGCTACGAGTACCACACCACCTCAAACTGCATATTATATAAGACACCTTAAAGACACACTTGTGACCAGACGTGTTGCAATATTTGCTCCCTTAAAACCAGAGAGATTGCTTAAAAACTCACTCTCACTTAACACTGACCTAGTTATGGACCGGCCCCAAACAATCACTGTAATGTAAACTGTCGGCCTGAGGCATGTCAGGAGGTGAAAGGGATGGGTGGGGGTGGGGCGGGGAGGACGTGAGGGGATTTGGGGGGTGGAGGGGGTGGGGGAAGACTATCTGAATTTAATAATGACGAGGGAGGAGGAATAATGAGCGCCACCACAACTTCCGGTTTCGCCACTTCCGGTCCGAGCACACCCTTCTGTTGCCTGGTTGTTGGTGGCGGCTTTCAATTTCAGCTCATTGTCTCCAGCGATCAGCTGTCCACAGTGGAAGAGGTAGGGCAAAAGAAAGATAGGAAAAAAACAAAACAAAACAAACAATGGAGTAAAAGAAGGTGGGAGGGAAAGATAAAAAAGGTGGAAAGGAGAAAGGGGACAATAAAGAAAAAAAGAAGGAAGGAAAGGAAGAGAGAAATAAACAAATGAGGAAATGAGGACAGAAAGGCAAAGAAAAGAAAGACAGAATGATAGGCAGACAGAGAGAAAGAAAGAAAGAAGAAAAAATGAAAGAAAGAGGAAGAAAAGGGCAGGAAAAAAAGAAAAAAGAAAGAAAGAAGTCACGGACAGCTCGTCCGAGATTCGGACCTTGTGCTTGACAACAACAACAACAACAACAACATTGGCAATAGTACAAACAACAACACGACGACGACGACGACAACAACAACAACCATAACAACAACAACAACAACAGCAAACAACAACAACAACAACAACAACCCTTCATTACTTACCTCCTTCATTGTGGGATCAGGCATAGCCTGGTAGGGATCCCTGGGTTCTACTTCCGGGGCACTATCCCGAGGTCGCGCCTTCATCCAATGGACGGCATGCAGGAAGAAGACTCCAGAGACCACCAACACGGAACTGCCGATGACGTACTTGATCAAGGTCACTGTATTCCTCCGCATAATGTCCGCTGAATAAACAAAAAGTGCCAAGGTCAAGGAATGAATTACCTTATTATTATTATTATTCTATGAAACGGTTGGAGTTTCCCATCTGAACTTAACTGCTCCATTTAGGGAAAAATAATATAAAAACTGAACAAAAATTTAAAAATACAAATATTCCACACACAATGAAAAGAATTCTATGTCACTCACATGTATGATGACAACATAGAAGACTGATGAGGACCTGACATCAAAATCTAAATTTAAAAAATGTAATGACATTTACCACTGTGCTAGGTTCATTTCATCAACTGCAAACTCCGATTTTGCGGTGCAATATTAGACACAGTTTCATCTCGCTTGATTGTGGATAAAAAGAGTTAAATTACACATTGCACATGACAATAAGCTTCATTTCGTGGTGGGCATTTTTAAAGAACGGTTCATTTTTAAGTCTCATATCAAAGTCGCTGGCACGTTTCATACTTACCTATTACTGTATGTTCAATCACTTAACTCTCTGCACGCTTGTCTGTGCAAATAACAGGCCTTTTATATTACAAAACTTTGTGCCAAATTCACCATACTATAGTATTTGAGTTACGTGTCAAAAGCTCTCAAAAAGTTGACTTATTGTTATTCATGGTTTAGCTACGTTATGTAATGTAATTACACATAAAACGGGTACATCTACTATTTTAAACGTTTTCTCTACGCACGCAAAATTTATTCTTGCTGTACATTCCTTTGTGCCTAATTATTCAGTAATTCTCAAGCCAAAACCCACTCGCAAAAATTTACAACACTACTTACGCATTGTGACTTGTTTAGAATAATACACAATTCTGGCAAGCTTTTCCACGTTCATCCAGGCAGACGAAAGAGATTCTTTTGTTTGAAATTCAAAATGCTGATTTTCAAGAGGACACGTTCAGGCAAGTTTCTAACCTATGGGACTTTGTGAGGTTCTGTACATATATTTATAGTCACATATATTTATAGCATAGAGACGTGTCAAATTCATAACGAGCAAATTTTATCATCACTGTTTATTTTTCTGTCTAGCAACCAAATAACGAGGCCACAGCACGCGTTTATATTATATAGTATAAAGATTTGTTTTCCTTTTATACTTTTTGTGGATTCTACGTGTATGCAAAATGACACATCCGTCCGATAATATTCTGTGCACAATGTGATTCCAATATTCACACCCTGCGCGTTCAGAGTGAACTGGCGATACAAAATTCCTAAAGAAAAATATTATGCATACATTTTCTATTCCTAAAATGACGCCTTGAAGTTCAGATTCAGAAGTTATCGTCCTATCATGTACTTAACCCTTAATTTCTTAGAACAATTAATCACCAAATCATCTGATGGCATATCATAGTGACTAATTCCTTCTATGCAACATTACGTCTTATGACAAGAGAAAGCTTATTTATGCCACTACATCGATTCAATGACGCCCGCCTATGATATGGCTATTAAATCAGCCTTTATAACGACATGAACTAAAAAAAAAAAAAGGGGGGGGGGGTGGAGGGGCAGGGTGTTCCTTCTATTGATGTATAAAACACCTATCGGTTGAAACTCAGCAGCGAACATAGCCCACTACATATACTCGATAAAATAGCAATAATAGTAGGAACATAATGATGAGTAAATAAATAAATGACTAGAAACTTTTTACGAGTGTTTCTTAAGTGAATTAACGAAGTACATGTGTGTAAAAACAAGTATATATGCACAGTGCATACACTGTCTAACTATAATCGACATCGGGACAAACAATGTCGAACAAGTCGGCTCAAATTTCAGGTCACACTGATCACACAATTAAAACATTTCCAGAAAAAGAATCAGATTTGATGTGTCTTATGCCGGACTAACAAAAACGAGGAACAACAACAACAACAACAACAACAACAACAAAACCAGTATTTGCCCAACAGTGACAAATGTATGCTCTTGACTCAACTCCAGCAAGTTGTGCAGAAACACATTATGTGCCCTTGTTATCTTCTGCCCTTTGTTATTGCAATGCTCAACCTAATAAGCTGCACCAATAATCGCACCCGTGCTGAAGCGAAGCCAATCATCCTGGTCAGGATCTCTATAATAGACAACTGTTTCCAATAACCGAATGTGCGTTTACATGGACTTTCCTTCTGTTTCCCTTTGTTTCTTACTAATCAGTTTCATAGTTTATTATTATTAACTAACTATCAATATCTCGTTTCGTATAATGCAGAATCTCTTAGGTGTTTAACATTTACAGGTTTTTTTGTTACCGATAGCGCCAACTTCAGAGACACTAGAGATGTCCAGGTTTGGTGTCGCTTTCTGAAGACATTTTTATATATATATATATATATATATATATATATATATATATATATAAAAAAGGTCAC
>JBCAUA010711269.1:0-15289 GCA_038406235.1 Peronia verruculata | reverse complement strand
ATACATACATACATACATACATACATACATACATACATACATACATACATACATACACACATACATACATACATATAAAGAAACATAGATGTGTGAGTATTTGGGTAGTTAGAACGGCCGGTGACTGAATATGGGAGTAGATAACAGGACAGATAAGTTCACACTGACAACTCTCAATGGATTGTTTCAGAGCAATCCTTTACAAGCAAGCAAAAACAGTAAGTCAAACTGCGATACGGCTTACGAGACATTTGTTCTGTTCTTGTAATTTTTCTTCATAACTAGATCACTGATATGCACAATATCACGTTAACGTTTGCATTTCAGTGATCAGCATAGAAGGCAAGGAGTTTGTGGAGTCCGGACATACCGTATACATCAAATGCAACACCACAGAAGGGGATCGCATCCCTGATGATGTTGACTGGTTCAAGGACGGGGACAAGATAGAATCCAGTGAATATCCTCACATTGTCATCACCAAATTCAGGTACATCACAATCGCCCTTCATTCACTGCCAATTTCACACAGACATCATCTGAAGCTAAATTTTTGGACTAAACATTTGACACATATACATTTTAGTTATTTATTGTATATATCTACTTGAAACTTTATATCTTTATCTTGAAAAACGTTTCTATCCATAAAAAGACACATAGCACACAAACATACTAACATCCACACACACATACATATGCACGTAATTATATAACTTCAGCGGCCTCAAGAAGAAAACAGTAGCACTTTCTCCTGGCCTAAGTTTTTTTTCCCCCCCCAGCTTTCTTGAGACACATTTTAGTTGGTCATACTTTTAAACCTATTTCTTTTAACGTACTACCTGTCATTGTCAAAGATAAATACTAATATGTACACTTTGGTACAGAATGATGAATTCATACGGAACGGGAAAAATATTTATATATTGGTTAACTTATAAACATTGGAAAGTAATCAGCTTTTGTACTGCAGCAATAGATGAGCCTGTGCATTCTCTGCAGAGATGACACAGGGGAAAAATAAGATCTACATCTATACAAGAATGAAATACCACATTTGCAAGTTCCACAGATGGAGAGAAATGCACACAGTTTAGTCATGTTCATTATCATCATGTTATTCACCTTTTATTTCATAGCAGCTGCTCTACTAGCAGTGTAGATTCGTTCAGATGTGTGACTGTACAACTGATTGCGGACAGGAAGTTATTTTAATTCTTTCTAAGATGTCCTATGGTGGCTATGATGCTTTTATGATAGTGGGCGTATGCTTTTTATCCTCCACTGTGGAAAGTGAAACTTGATTATAAAAACATCTGGCTGCTTTAGGGAACAGGTGAGCGTTCATTATATGGCACACCTGTAGTCCTTTTAAGAAGTTAAATCATTGTAGACGTCTACTTCTAAAACCAAAAAGCTCTCAAGTTAGCGAAAAAAAACAAAACCGTCATTTACACAGCTTATAGTCCAACAATGACTATTTAGAAAGAATCTTTGTGACACAATTAAGAGTCAATAAGTGACTGTTCGTGTAGGATGAAAGGACATAGTGAAGACGGGAATGATGGCTAATTGTCTGTGAAGACCGCAAAATGGTTATTTAATCCTATGAAAATATGATAGTAGGGCTAACATTAGTAATAATTTAACATTTAAGTTAGCATTTAATTAGCTCTATAATTGAATGAAAGGCATTTTGTTTTTCCTAGATCCTGAGCAAGTATGGGTGGTGGAGGATTGATTTCTTAGTCACTATGAGAATTTCAATGTGAGTGTGTGTGTGTGTGTGTGTGTGTGTGTGTGTGTGTGTGTGTGTGTGTGTGTGTGTGTGTGATTTCTTTTTAAGGTAAATTTGGTAAATGCTAAAAATTGAGATTGATCGCCCACTATTGGACATCAAGCATTAATAGGAAGCCATTTTACTTTACATCAAAAGGTTTTGTCTTGTGTTCATTATATTGATATGACAGTCATGTCCTAGAGATGTTTAAAATGACACTTTCTCGGTTTACTTCTCAGAACTTATATTCTTAAACTATTTGGATTTTCTTTAACTATAGACTTCATGATATTATCATGACATTTCGTATTTCTTGTAGAGTAATAATTGCTGTAGTCTAGGTGATATTAATACACCTGTATTCATTACAGTGAAGATTCCAAAAGATAGGAAAAGAAAAGATGTCCTTTTGCTCTCTTTTAAGAAAAGTATATTAGACTATCACAGTCTCAGTTTCGAATATAACCTTTAAAAGAAAGGATGACATTATCGTTTTATATAAGGTACTGTATTTTAACAGAAGAGAATTAGAATTTGTACAACAATGATAAACCGACAGCCTCTGCATATTGAGGGCCGTATTATACATGTAGTTTATGAAATGGGAAGATCACCATGATCACATCAATACATCTGTTCACAAGCTATCATTATTTCGGACATTCATGGATATTCGTCTTCTCAGTACAGTATCTCTACGTGTGGTTTGTAGATATAGTGATCAGTTTTCAGTCAAAGTTTATTGCCAGACCCTAAACAAAATACCAATGACCATGTTTCTGATTTGTAGTTTGTGTAATGCAAATAACATAATCATGTTAGTGATACAATTTACCAAGAGCTGTTATCTTAGTAGGAACGCTCAAAGGATAGAAAAAAAAGAAACAGCGATAAGGAACATTTTGTCGAGATAACCACCAGAAAGGAGGGTGAAAGACATATAGAAAACTGGGGTGCATTTTAGTTAGATATGCTGAAGGTAAAGTTAATTAATCATGGTTGATGCTGAATTTTTTTTACACAGGTCTAAAGACACAATGGCACTAGTGAGTGAGCTGATGATCGAGAGTGGCAGCAGCAGCGATTCCGGCAACTACATCTGCAGGAGTTCGTCTAAACTGATCGCCAGTGTGGAGGTCAACGTGCTAGTGGGTGAGAGACTGGGTACAAATATATATGCCTACATGTTGTACCACGGCAGGTTGTCACGCTTCTTTGTTGTCTTCGTACTAGATGCAGTGGACACAGTCATTGTAATTCTATACCTCTTGTTTGATTTTTCCATGGCAAAGAAAAACGTGTCTTCATGTCAAATAAAATTCAGGAAAATGGATGCAACGACGTGGCACGGGTTCAACAAACTTCGTGAAAGTGCCACTGTGCCTCTCTTTATCCCCTACTCCACAGAGGTGAACATAAATCTAACATTTCTCAAGGAAATACAGCAACAGAATATTGTTGCCACTACTCAGAGTAGCTAAACGCAATATAGCAATTTTATATCACTACAATGCAGTTTTTACCTGATGGAATGGTTGTACCTAGGTTCCTAAAAATGAACAGTAAAATGATCCTAAATATACCTTCTTTTTTTTTTTTTTCTTTTTTAGATGACACTGAAATCAATGATTAATATAGCAAAATAGCTCAAAATACGCATTCGGATCCTTTACATTTTCGACCAAATTGAAAAATCTTAACTTTCGTTTAAAAGGGTGCCTGAGGGAAGTTTTAATTACTAGTTTCCACTTTCCGGCTTCTTTTCACAGGTTCACCTGTCTAGCATTCTTGGCTAGAGGAAAATGTCTTTATTTTTTCCCTTGATTATCTATCATGTCATTAATATGCCAACAGTTGTGTCAAGTAGTTGAGTGAATTGTTTAGCAGTAAATATTTTCCAGGCAATAGTTCAAGCACCCACTGAAACTGCTAGATGAGTTGATCGGCAATTTCAACCATGTAACACGATTATGTGAGCCTGTCAAAAGATGATGAATTTCGACATCATATGTTGTGAAACTGTCAGTAGATTTGCTGTGCTGGCATGTTTTGTTTGGATGTTCATTAGCCAAGTGCGCTGAATCCTTGAGGCGCGGTGTAAAATCAAAAAGAAAGATGATCGTATATCAATGACATCTCTTTCCTCGCCGCCTGGAGGTGGCGATTAAACAGGAAGAAGAGATTTCGAGGTCCGACACAGTTATCCACATATCGAAAATCAGGGCGAAGGAAAAAGACACAAGAGGAGGAAGAGGGAAAAGTGAGAGAAAAAGAGTATTTTGTGTAGGGGCAGTTCGATGATCAAAGAGCCATCAGAGGAGATGATCTAGAAGTTTCTTCCGCCGGTGTAACAGAAGGGAGAAGAATGCAAAGAACAATAATTATGGAAGCAGAGTATAGAGTTGAAAATAAGGAGGAGGTAGGAGGAGCAGGTGTAAAAAAGAACAAGAGGAAGGAGAAGAAGAAAAAGGAAAACAAGAAAAGAGAGGAAGGAAAGACTGGTTTATATAGAGGAACTGATTATTTCTAAGCTTCATATTTCGGTGACACTTAACACATTATAGAATTCTATAGCATGAAGCATGCCCATTTAGTAAAGGTAATACTGGAAGGCAGCCTGGCGTATCCATGTGGTCCACAAACTGGATAGGACCTTTCAGCTGTCTATTTGTTATAATGGTAATCTTCAATGGGCACAGAGACAATCTTTATACTTAGCCCTTGAAGTTCTTGAAAAGATTTAGCTTCCGACATAATATATACAGTAACTGCACTGAATTATTATTGTACACAAAATGATGTTTGTGCGTGCTGGTACATGATATTGATATAACAGACATGTTTTTTTGTTGTTTTTTTTCCTAGCCATAGTTGTGTACTATTTGATGACGCATTTATCTTTACACTGAGAAAGAGAGGAGGAGAGAGAGAGAGAAAAGAAGCAGGAGGAGAAGAAGGAGGAGGAAGAAGGTATCTTTCTGCTATGTTAATAATGACGTTTTACATTTCTTTCCCACAGCTGACAGTTCAAACGTCAAGCGAGGTAGGTAGTTTTATAGGTCCTTCAGTAACATCTTCAGCGTGGCGAGTGTAGAAACAATCAATCTTAACCAGAGCTCTCACAGGTGCAAGGCTGTTTTCAAAATAAATGTTTTTGTAATTTAAATCATGTGGAAATTAGTCAGGTGGTTGAGTGCAGGTTGAGAATTGGAAAATGTTTTCCTGTCTCGTAAGGACATAATGAGAGAGATGTTGATGAGGGAAAGAGTCATATTTTTTTTTTTTTTAACGGAAAGGGAGGAATATGTTTTTGCTGTAGGCAATGATGGTGCAGATGGATGTAGTGGATTGATGTTTGTGGGTTTTATCAGAAAACAAGTTGTTTACATTTCAGATAGCATTCATTGTCTAAAAACAAAATTAGATGGTTTTTGTTTTAACATATTTGCTTAAAAGATGGAAATACTGCTCCTCAACAAGTGTGATTCTTTTTAACAGAGTGTTTTCTTTCCTCCTTTCAAAGATGTCACTACCTCCACTTTAGCCACGAGCAAAAATGGTATAACAGCCCTTGAAAAGATAATACAGCGGTGTGGATAGTGTAATGGTATTAATGAAACAGATATTGCCGAAGCAAAATTAATTTTTTAATTTGTGTGTGTGTGTGTGTGTTTTTTTTTTTTTTTTATTTGGTTTTGTTTTTGTATATAAAACGATAGATGGAAGCTTTATGTAGTTGGAGATCCAGAGGATGAGTTCAGTTTGTCGTACTTTCTGATGCCTTTGATTGTTTTCTTTTTACAGGAACAGGTGCGTCTCACACACAGACCGGAAATGGTCAGAACGAAGGAAATGCTGCTATGTATCTCCCCTTTCTTCTGGGCAATCCGACTGTTCTTTTCCTGGTCTTAGTTTCTTACTTCATCGTCAACAATATTGTCACGTGACAAACACATGATGACTGTCCTCTCTCCACACGAAATATGCCACTAATTTTCCTCTGAAGCATTGGTGCTTCTGACAACAATGCATAAGGTCAGCATTAAGCAAATTTTGGGACATTTCGTTTTTCTGCGTGTATGGAGTTGAGTGTTCCTCTTTTTCGTGGAATTCAGCAGAACTAAGCCCACCACTTGGCCAGTGTAAGGCCGACAAAATTGTTACAACCTTGGGGGAGAAAAGACAACTGCGATAAAGCATCGCTCTGCCAACTAGCCAAATAGGCCTTCGGGAGAAGTGCATGCTGACATTTCCAACAGTGTGATGTTTAATTTTAAAGACTTGATACAACAAATACTACTCTGACATTATATAGGGCCAAATAAATACCGCGGTACTCACAGAAGGATATGAATACAAGTGATGTATAATGCATGATTACGTGCTTTGCACTTGACTGCATCCGGCAACTCAATTCTGTGCGAGTGTGAGACAACAACCAAGGACACGACACCTCAAAGTGGTAACAGTGGCCTTACTCACTCATGAAGCACACATTCATAAGTCAGCGGTCTAGTCATTTTCTCGTGACGGAAAATGATGCTATATTATTTTCTCGGATTCATTGATTATTATTGTCGCTTTGTATTTGTTTTAGAAATCTTTTCTCTGAACATAAATTGTTAGAACGGGAGTTCAGGAGTTCTATATGTCATTATATTATCGACACAATATAAAACATTTCATTTCATTTCGTGCTTTGTTTTGTTCACAGATATTTTATGTAAATGTTCCCTTAATGTTAGGATCAGGCGTGCTATAATTGTATGAACGTTGGACGGCACATCTGCTGCAGTGACTGAAAGAAAATGCATTACTGTCTATCTCAACGTTCTTTTTATTCTTCCATATCAGTCCTCGATAAATCATTTGATAATTATGTTATTTGATGACTGCTCCCCATATTTGAACTATAAATTTGGTTTGGTTAGCCGTTGGAATATGCAGAGAGAAGTCGTTGTTAAAGGCAATTGCCCTCAGTTCTGAAGGGGTATTCTTCCCATATAATTCTAATCAAGTGCCGTTTAGAGGTGACAGCAGGTTTAACACTGTATAATTTGATGGAAGGGACGTAATTCCGGTCCCATTGACTAATTTTAAATAATGAACATCTGTCTCCCTTTCAACTCAGGCTGGACTATTCTTGTCACTCCGTCTAACTCTCGGCAATAGATATGTCTACAAACTACTTGACCCGGTTTCCCCTTAAATTAGGAGCCGATGATATATAAGACATGTTTTAAATATATTTCGGAACTTAACTATTCGACAAGATTTTGATAAATTTAATCTTGTTGCGACATCTTTATGTTTGTGTTTTCACTTCTTTGCTCTTACATAAAGTCAGCTTCTTTGTAAGCCAATAATATTATGCCAAACACAGTTTGGTAAGTTGTCGTATCTCTTAGAATCTGTACAGAATTGACAAAATGGCAAGAAAATGAATCATTCACTTTCCTGCAACCATAATTAATTTTCAGTCAACTTCTCTATTGATATGGAATTGATGTTGCATGTGAGTGTAGTTCAAGGGCACAAAGTGTAAATTGTTCCAGTGGAACCCCGATATACATGTACATCTGTCTAATAGTATATTATGATGATGTAGAAATATATGTGCACCTTCCTTTGCTTTCCTCGCAATGACATGAATGAGCCTGGAATACTGTCTAGTAGGAACGATGGAAATATCAAGGATTTTTTAACATGCAATATTTGTGCGTGTCTGTACATTTGCCGCATAATTATTATTAGTAAGTAACAGGCTTGCATCGCGTTCTTTTAAGATGTGAGTTTATTAGTTGGATGCTTGCATTTTAAGATGTTAGTGATTCTGTTGAAGGAGCGGGGTGTTTGGGGGGAGAGGGTGAAAGGCTTGGGAATAACTATCATCAGCAACGATGTAAAATAATCAGTAAAAAGGTTGAAATGTTGAAGTAGAATAAAACTGTTTCTTTTAAAAAAAATAGTAATAAAATAAACAAACACATACACACACACATTTTTTACTGACATCAGAAGGCGGATGAGGATAAATTTTGATTTGAAAAGATAATTAATTTGAAGAGTATTGTGTAAAAACCCATTTGAAACATCGGTCTTCAATTTGTATGAGGTCATTATAAACACTCAGCGGACTGCAAAATCATCTCGGAATGACTTTGTAAATTGTTATTTCCTCTATCCATATTTTCGTTGTTTGATCTTGTGCTACATTTTATCATTTTATCGGATAATAAATGTTTGGGATTGAAGTAACTTTCAAACGTTCGGACTCAAATAACTTTTTGCCCATTATTTTATGTTGTAAACTTTTTATCTCTGGGTGGATAATTCTTTTTCTTTCTCCTGAAACAAAGTCAAGAATTATTGTCACCCCTTATTTGTTTAAGAAATTCATTTATTTGTTATTTATTTATTTACTTATTTCTTTTTTTTTATTATTTGTTTGTTTGTTTGTTTATTCATTTATTATGTACTTTACTTGTGTATTTATTTATTTATACATTTATTTCATTTATCTTTCTTATGTATCTATGAATCAGCTTATTTATTCATCCACTTATTCAAAGGTTTTTTTATTTTTTATTTATTTAGATGATTTGTTTATGTTTTGTGGTTCCATGACTCTTGGAAAGTTTATGTTATTGTAGCTTTCTCAAAATGCTATTGGAATATCTATACGTCCTCTGTTCTATTATAAATATTGTAAGTGATTGTCACGGGAGGCCAGATAACATTAAAATGCAGAAGGAACATATTTCATTGTTCCAATTTGTCTGTTTTCGCATATATCAGATATCCTTTGAGAGGACAGAATGTCACAACGCGTTCATGCAATACCCTCAACATATTGGGTAATATCAAAGTATATTCATCCATGTCAAGTTTTAAGACATACAACGATGTCATGAAAATCAAGACACTTTGGGCAACATCAGAGAATCATAATTTTGTATTCTAAAACTGATTCATGATTTTATATTATAAATACTATCTCTTAAAGAATCTCTGCTTTCAGATTTCATTCGGTCCGTTTTCACTGCTGTAAGAATCTGTAATAATATATGTCTAAATAAAGTCGTCATTAACACTGCGTGAAAGAAGACAGATAAAGAAGGCTTACTGAATTAAATGTGAACTACTCGGTCTGGTCTCCATAGTATACGACACATGACATTTAATTCTTCCCCTACAAATCCTTCCCTCACCTTTTCTTTTCCTTCCCCCCCCCCCCCCCCCCCCCGGCCAATCCCTCCATAAAAAAAAGAAGGAGAGAAAAGAGAGAAAGAAAGAAAGGAGACAAAAAGAAAGTAAGAGGTCTCATTAATCTCGAGTTCATAGAGCGAAAACAATCAAAGGGGACGATAGAATTGTTTGTTTTCTCTAGTTCTGTAATGATCCGAAAAATAATGGTTTGTATTAGAGAAGATAAATAATAGGCCTACTGTATTCTGGACAAACTTTTCTGAAATTTCTGAAAGCTGAAATAGATGTTCTTGCCTTAAGTTCAGTTCAGTTCTCAGTTACGGAGACTTGAAACTGCAAAAATACTAAAGTGGTAAAGATGATAGTATATCTTTATTGTCTGTAATGGAATTGAATACATTACATCCGTAAACTTGATATTGTCTCAACCGATCAGTACACCCTTTTTTTTTTTTTATCATCATTGTTAATGATCTTCTTATAATAATATATCGTGAAAGTAACACTGAACATTTTAATAAGCATATTCAGCATTCTAGGTTTTCCACTGAAGTTCTTTGTATGGTCTGTATGTTAAAAAGAAAAAGGTGCGACATGTTTATAAAAATTGTACATGGACCATGTAGATTAATAAGTAAGGTTGTTAATGTGAAGAAAGACAACTACTGAAAGACAACTAAAGCACAAATGACGGCTAAAATGTCCCAGAAATGACGAATAAAATGTACATTGCCCAAGGAAAATATAAAATAGAAGCTTATTATATAAAAACAAACATGAAGAGAAGCAAAAGAAGATAGAGACAAAGAGATGAATAGAGAGAGAGAGAGACGGACCCACAGTCAAGCTTTCAAGGCAGGACACAAAGAGTGACAGGGAGAAATGGAGAGATATAAATGAATGTTATCAAATTAAATAGTGCATGTCTTTGTAAATACTAAATGTGGCATTCGCAGTATTTATACTTCGACGAGGGAATTTATGTAGAGAAGAATAAGTGCTACACTTCCCTTCCCCCCATCCCCCCCCTGCCAACAAACACACCCCTCGGAGTTCACAATTATTTAAACATATGGCTACAATGTGAAGGGACGAATCAGAAGAGAGATGCAACTATGGATTAGACAAACTTTTAATAAAAGAGACTATTATCATTAAAGTCTCACTAATATGGAGGCATGACAGACCGAATAATCTCCCTCAGGCTTGTCTTACAAAGACATAGATCTAGGATTGACATTCCCCGACTGTATGATAATATTTGAAAAAAAGGCCTCACTATATAAAATTAGACGATGATTAAAACTTTCATCCTAAACACATGCCCAAATGTCAATCATCATCCCCACGTTTTTCATGCTTGATTTAGTCAGGAGTAAACAAAGACCCATTTTTAAAATTTCATTTTATTTATTTGTTTATTTATTTTCTTTCTGTGCATATAATCACAATTTATGTACCGTTTTCACGATTATTGTTATATATGATTTTGTATAATGTCCACTGAAAAAGTTGTGAATATTTTTTAATGATCACATGATACGGGTGAACGTCACATTATGGAATATCAGCTGCCGTTAATATTTTTCTATGTTGTACGTATTCATCTCTGCAAAATATATAGATGATTAATTTTTATGTACATAATGTCAGTCATTTCGGAATTTCCATGTCTGGGAGACGGGTAACCGCAATGGTTTGATTTAAATTGCCCACTGGAATAATGTCATGTCACATTTCTGAGTCACACTGCATGAGGTTATTCTTGCTACGAGGGAGAGTTGTAAATATATGTAATTTTCACATTCAGTGGTAAACTCGCAGTCTTTTTTTTAGGCTTGAACTGTTTCTGTAGTGCATTTGCAGCCAGTAACAGGAAAGCAACAACCGTGGAAGCTTTTTTTTTTTTTCAGGAGTTCTCTCAAGGTCTCGACAGGATTGGAAAAACCCTTTATGTTTCAATAATTTCAACCGAACTGCTATTACATTGCATTTAGTGGTGTCAAAAATAACAAATAATTATTTTAACATCTGTACATTTCGGTGGAGATCTGTAAATTGACACTGTCAATACTTATTATCTTTTCCAGTCTTACTCTGTTCTCCTAGCTGTCCTATAAACATATTGCATGTAAATGCTTTAATGATGATCCTTTTGTTTATTATTTCAGTTGTAAGATGTAAGAGTGGTGTATAGCAGAGGACTGTCACAGAGTGCCCTGGTTTACGTCTGTTCAGATTATATCGCACATTAAGTCACCTCTCTCTCCCAGGCCAGTCATACAGAATGCCAGTACTAGAATACTAGTACTACACATTATGCTTGTGATTCATTTCAGCTGTAGATCTTTCACTCTCTCTCTCTGTCTCTTTCCCATTATAGGCTATTTCATCTTCTCAGCGGCATAAACCTGTGTTGTGTTACTCCATTTCATTTTTTTTTTTTTAAGAGTCCCGCACACAGACACATGTTTGTGCAATATCCCAATGATTTAATATTTAATTTTTTATATAGTCTCAGCCCATCTTCTTTAGCCTTTGAACTTTTGTTGAAAACATTGATAATCCATATACATGTATGTGTAGTTGGCTGTTGTGTAATTTTTGTTCACAAAAGACAATGCCTTTTCATTAAATTCCAAGTTTCTGTTGGAGTTAATGCCCTGTATTAGGCAAGTTATCTAAAATTATCGTGACACAATTCCGTGAGACATGAACCATTCTGATGCATTCAGGTTCTTCACTTCAAGTTGAAAAAGAAAAGGGAAATGGAAATCAAATGCATGATCTTACAAAGAATAAGAGATCATCAGTATGAATTTTGAAACCAGACAATGGGGCGGAAAAGAGAGATGCTTAAATATTGAAGCCTGTCAGGATTGTCTATACCACCCCACTGTTTGTTAGAAAATTTCATTAAGCAGAAATGGAGAATCTGTTAGGAACATACATGTATTCTGATAATTTTGAGATATAGTGTATTTTCCTATATCCAGGATCTTTGAACAATGGATTACAAAGATGGCACACTTAGTGAACTTCCTGAGTAATCCTATAAGACTAATTTGTTGGAACTTGAATTTCAATCTACTTCAAACTTACTTGCATTTTAAAAATTTACATTGCCATGATGATAGTAATAATAAAAGTAAAAAAGAAAAAACCAAACAAAAACAAACAAACTGAAATAACTTTACCTTTCTACTCATTCATAGAAAGTAGGACGAAACAAAGCTTCCAAGAGACGTGAGATAAAGAAATGGTTCTTGAAACATGGTTCTCCCACATTATCTTATGAACTTTAAGGATATTTCATAACTGTTTTGTTTTTTATTAAAAATATTCATTGATGTTGATGACTTGCACAAGTCTGTATTAATATCTCATCCTATATTAGTTCCATTTTCATATTTTTTTTTTACTCTTAAAATTTGCTGGAATGTTTTACAGGACAACATTCATTGGCATTTCTTTCTCAAAGAGATACATAGAACTTGGTAACTACTCATTAAACATATAATTTGAGTTTTCGCACAGCTTTTCAAGTTGTTTCTTTCATCCTTTCTTTTCCTCTTGGAAGATTAAAGGAGACAAAGTAAATGTCTAATTCAATGGTGATTATAGGGTTTTAGAAACTAAACATTCTGATCGTTTGCTTTGCCTCAAGAGTGGTCTTCTATGAAGGAATTCTCATTGACTTAATTCTACAGTTACATATTTGTACAATCACAATGGCTGGATCAGTTCGTGCTTAATTTGAAAAGAAGTAAGTTATAAATAAAACTGCCCTGTCATTATTGTACTAAAGTCATTCAGTAGGACTTATTCTGTTGAAAGATTAGATTAATCAGCATCACTCACATTGAGTCAATGATAGCTTTGAACAACGCATATTTACTTGCTAATGTGCAGGTAAATATAATACAATTAAACATCAAACAAAACAATTTCACTTCAAGAAAAAGAAAAGAATTATGTTTATTTTGTTATAAGTTTACATCATTAATCATATGATCACAAATAGATCTAGATCTATATATGTACAACAATGCTGAAAAAAAAAAGGAAAAAAAAAAAAAAAGTAAGAAGAAAGCGATAAAGAGAATGCCTGGGCCAGTTTCTAAAACTGTTATTCACCCAATACACTGACAGTCTTTGAAAATTGAAAAAAAAAAAAAGACCAAAAAAAAAGTATCTGACCTTTCAACCTCCATGTCCAAACATCTATTGATACGTAAGTACAAAGAGGAAACAAAAACTGATGTTATAATATGAGCATCAAAGAAGTCGTTACTGGCTCTTTAAGAAAATTTCGAAATAGACAGAAAGCATTAGGGGACTGTAAGGTACAGCGATATTTTCAGCCATCAAGATAGGTGATAATTAACTCAAAATTATCCAAATCTAAATGGTACATACTTTTCCCTGAACATCTATCAAAAATATACATGTAGTTGAAAAATAGGTCTCAATGCAAAATCACCACTAAACTGTAACAGCTAAATGAAACTATACCATCACCTCAGAGCAAGCTATAGGAAGGTGTGTCATTTCCCTGATATTTCTGACTTGCATCAAAGGAAAGAAACATTAAGATGACATGCATTGCATTACACCTCTGAGGCTGTAAACACAACAATCACTGGACCCTCAAATATGTAAGGATTCCTTGCACATTCACAATGAATGCACATGACAAAAAATCCATTATGATTATGACACCATACTCTGTGTGCTCCTCTTATTTGTCATCTTGCAAGTGAGCAAAATAACATATATGTATGAAGTTTTGAGCATCCCATTTTATCAATTTTTCAAAGATGAAACAAAGTGATATATATTTGTATTTGTACATCTCAAGCTTTATACATATAAACTGGAAATCGAAATCAAGCTGGAAATCATGAAATCAGGACTAAATTTTTTTTTTTTTTAAAGGATGCCCTATCATGAATGCTACTACTGAAAATGTTCAAGGGGAACAAGCTTTACAACAATTCACCTTGTTTGCAAAGTACTCATCACTTGAAGCAATTTGATTCCTTTTTGGCATATATATATATATGTCTGTTTTCTGCATCAAAGACTACCATATTAACAACTGACATATAGCAAGTAACTAAGGTATAGAGAGAAGCAACACTGACGAGAGCTCAAATTCTGGTATAGACTGGTTTATATCAAATAAAATTCTTAACCCAGATATGTCTATGGTAGAATTTAGAATGAACTTGTTTATGCACTTATGCATATCTTTAACCTCTCAGTACTTGTATGTGTTGCCCAAAAGAGAAGGTTTGAACTCTAAATTTTTTACTGTTTTCACACTCATCAACTTTAAATTTCATGAGGCATTACTAGCAGACAGTGCAGTTTACTGGACACAGTGTTTGTCCCAGTATTAACTGCTACAATCTGAATCAAATGATTTCAACACTTTACCAAAGTGAAAATGCAGTCGACACCAGACAAGAACAAGAGAATTTCTGATATTGAACCCTGCCAATCATTATTATACAAAATAAGCTTGAAGCTATAAATGACTTTTCATTACCTTCAAAAAAGAATATTTTCCAGAACTGACTGATATCTTGAATGAAATCTATACCTTTAGAATGTTTGAGCATTCAAAAAAAATAAGTTGCCTTCAATCTTTTTCTGAATGATTGATGAGGATACCTGAATATATCCTGAATGAGGACACCCAGAATATTTTGCACACATTTATCTTTGAAAATGAATTATTCATGTAGTCAGACTCATGGTCATATTTAACTTGTTTTTTCACATGTTGACTTACATATTTTGTAAATAACTTGGCCAAAAAGAATGGTCATGGGAGCAACCCTTCCACCCTCAAACAACTTAAAGAATGACATAAAGTTGTGCAGCAGCATCAATCACGAAGGGAATCGAACCGAATTCCTGCTCCCGCGACGCCTCAGCGAGGGATCCTTGGGACATGCTCGACGTCGCGTTGCTGCGCAAGCAGCCCGAACTCGGCCGGCCTAGCACGAGTCGTCGGACATTCCCAACGAGCGCATCGACCGCACACATCTCGGTCCGGTGTCGCCAGTCAGTTCGCCCCGGCAGCATGGCGACGAGCGCCCGGTCCGGCAATAGCGCGCTCTCCGCCGAGCTCATCGGTGCCGAACCAGTGCAGCGCGCCCGGGGGAAGCCGCCGCTGCCGCGGAACGCCATCGACCGGGCTGTAGCTGGTGAAGAGCCAGGGCAGCGTTGCCCAGGCCACCGCGATCGCGACCGTCGCCCACGCCAGCACAAGTCCCGGCCGCAGCCGGC
>JBCAUA010711158.1:0-15289 GCA_038406235.1 Peronia verruculata | reverse complement strand
TATATGTGTGTATATATATCCTGTACATCAACGTCTTCATTTCAATGAGAATGAATGTTATTTTAATTTTCAGTCTGAGTTTACCTTGACTCTCACTCCTACAAATACGAATGACACTAAGGATAGAATGCTCTTCACAATGCATGCTAACAGGTAGGTTTGCCCGCAGCCATTTTGTTTCGCCTGATCTTGAAAATATTACTGCTTACAGAGCAATAATAGTATTTTTCTCTTTCAAACTATTTTTTTGATGAAATCTGTGTAATTGTTCTTGTTGTTTTGTTTTTTTTATAAGAGAGTTATAGTTTTTTTCCAGTTTAGTAAGACTGCCCTCATGAATAGATATTGTATCATATTATTACATTCAGTATTTTCATTTCATTTCCTTATGACTTAAAATGACGATTTTACACATATTAAATGATGCATTTTTGATTGGAGAAATTCTCATTAACTATTTCTCTAACAATCAATCCATGTTACTGAATGTAGCAATGAAAATTTTAGAACCTTTGCTTTTAACATGGATAAATTTTCCTGTCTTTCAATTTTTATTGTGAATTGCTAGGTTCATGTCTATTTAAATACAGAAATTGCAAATTTAAATCCGGTGTTTGCTAAAAAGGAGTTAGTCACAGATCGGAATCATGTCATCCTTATGCTTTGTAAACATAAGACATTGAAAATATTTTATGAACATTCATGTTCATAAATTATACTAATAGTCTCAAATTAGTTCATTTGCGATAAATAATGTTCATACAATGTTATACTGTGTATCATGTAGCTAGAAAAATGTGCCTAAATTACCCATGGGAATCATTAAATCTCTATAATGCAGCTCCAATCCTGAGAATGCAGCAACTTATGAGAACAATTACGCCAGCGTTCAGATTCCTGTAACTCTTGTGGCTGACATAAAATTGCGTGGGTAGGTACTGCTTAATTTTCTTTTTTTTTTTTTCTTCTTTCTTTCTTTTTTTTTTTTTTTTTGACTTTTGATTGCTTTTGTGTACCTGAGGCTGTGGACAGTATTATGGCTGTTCAATGAACTTTAGCATTTCTATTTTTATGAAAAATCACTTTTCATGTTAATAAAGGGCAAATCAGTGTCCATAACTGAGTTGCTGCGTGATAGACACTATTTAGCATTTTTCCTTACTCAGTAGAAGTGCCAAGATACCTTCATGGCAAACAGAGTTCCTTATGCTCTGGCAACTGTCAGGACCATACGCGCAAGTGCTGCTCATAATATTTTCTCTTTATGATACTTGTATAAACTGCACACAATAAATAACAAATTGATCTTGTATAATGACAGGATTAGGAGAGAAATTCAGTCTACTTCCTTGAGAAGAGTTTGTTTATTGTACTACTTTATGTCATCAACAGAAAAGCTAGTCCAGAACTCATTGTGTTGAATGTCACAGAGCCTCAAACAAGGGACGGAGGTCGGAAAGTCGACCATGTTTTCCAGGTAGTTTTAAAAGAAAGGGGAGCATACATTTTGTCCTTCATGTAAAAAGACTTACATTATGTTCTGTTTATGCCTTTTATCCTCCTGGTAGACGTTATCTTGACAGTTAAAAAAGCATCCAGGAGATAAATACAGTGATGAGTCAATACTGAATGCGAAATGCTTATATTATTTTAATAGTGAATGAACTGTGAAGAAAAGGTGCCTGACAACAGAAATTAAGAGTATATCATTCATTTTTTTTATTGATATTTGTAGTAGATGCTATCATGAAACAAGAGCTATTACAGTAAAGATGTAGATGTGAAATGTCTACTGCAAAAGTATATCACCACTGATACTCTTGTCTCTGTAGTGCAAAATTGGAGATTTAATTAATTACATGTTGCTTAAAATGTTTAATTTTTTCATGTCCATAAAGCCCACAGGTAGAATGGTAGTACAGGTTGTAAGTTAATAAATAAATTTTGTTTTCCTCATATTTTTAAACTGACAGAGGAGTTGTCACAAACCAAATTACTAACTTATCTCCATCAATCTCATACTTTCAGCTGGTAAACCAAGGTCATAGTGCAACGAATCAGACACAGCTACAGGTTTGGTGGCCAAGCTCTGACAGACAAGGAAATCCAGTGCTGGTTATAGAGAGACCATTAGGAATAGAAGGCAATGGCAAATGTAACATAATAATCCTTACCCCCCAGAATATCACAGTAAGTATCTTAATCCTGTCTAGATCAACTTCAACTTTTTGTTAAATACCTCAGATATTTAAACATCTGTCCAGTGCATAAATGACAAATGATATTCTCTTGAAGCCAAAGCAGAAGCCGAAGCATGGTTATGTTAAAACAGAATATTGGTGATGAATTAAAGAAAATGTTATAAAAGAGTTAAAAACCATATTATGACATGCTGAATTATGATCATGGACTCACTAATTCTGTTGGATAATTCCCAGCTAATTTTTGTCCTTGAGCTTTTGGCATTAGTTAAATAACTGAACAAACTATTCCATTTTTGTTGACAAAAATGTTTTATCATGGAAATATATGGCTTTCATTGACATTTCTGGTTTTGCAATATTAACTGTATGCATCTACTATTTTGATCTTGTTTATCTAGAACTACCTGAAAGAAGGCAGTGGAAGTCTGCATAGGTTGTTTCATGAAAGAGATGACAGGGACAGGAGAGATGCTGATGAACTAAGGATTGTAAGTAAAATTGTTCTTTGTTGTTGAGTCTATGGTGATTAAAGCAATATATTGGCCGTTCAATTGATGTGTATGCAGGAAAAAATATAAATTGCCAGTTTACCATTATCAAACACAACGTGAATGTTTCATCGTTTATTATTATATAAAATACAAGGGAACAAAAGCTTTCAGTTCTTTAAATGATATGAAAAATCATCAACAGAACATGAAAACAGGGATAAAAGATATAATCGATAATAACAATGAGTGCTTTTGGACATGACATGAGAGAACTTACCTAATGATGTGAAATTTACAAATCCTGTGGAGAGGCATTTTTACATGTCAAAAGTGACATGATTCTGTAGAGGCATCTTTCTAAGTAATACTTATAGAAAATCATCATTTCAGGGACGACATGTCTTGAATTTTAAGTTACACACTATCTATGGGCAAACTACCTCAAATCATATATATAAACAAACAACAGATATACTTTAATAAGCTGAAATTGATATCATCATCATCATCTTACAGAGATGTCATGAATTTGCAATATATCAAAGTTTCTGACCATTTGGCAACAGTTTTCTGCTATTTTTTGTCATCTTTAAGATCACTTATTTATTTGTGCAGTAACAATCTGTGTCTTAAAATTCATGCTATTTTTATCAAATTTAAAAAATTTATGAACATATTTGTGAGCTAGCCCCACAAACCCCAAGTCGCAGTTACCTGAAACAAGAAAATCATGTTCAAAGATGAAAAATCAATGTTTCGGGTAATATTTGTACATTTTCTTTAGGTCATTGAAAATGTTGCTAAATGTATTGTTTTGTTCTTTAATGACAATGGGTTCTGATAAAGATCCAGGAAATCTGTCTCAGTAAACCGTAAAATGTTCTTACACTCCCTGGTTCTCTGCAGATCTTGTCTGCTACAGATGCACAGATTGATTGTATCAATAACTTTTATATAACCATGTCAAATTCCAGACATAAATGTTAATTCTAGACCTGTCTCTGAGGAAAGAAAGAGGTGATCCTCATATTAAATTTAAAAAAAAGATGTGCCATCTAAATCGCCTGGGAGGGATAGGTGTTTTGATAACTTTTCAAAGCTGAGTAGATTTGATTGATGTCATTATCAAATTAAAGATAAAATGTGGCATATTCTACTGAAGTAAAAAAGTTATGACTTTCAAAATGCAACATGTGTTGAGGGATTTATGGTGCTAGCTCAAATTTGATGTTTGGAATGACAAATTATGTAAATTGTCATGTGAGTCAAGATATTCCCGTTATAACATTTAGAAAAAGCATTTATGTAGCACCTCTCTTCCTAATTGGCTCAAAGATCTTTACTGTGCATGTAGGTAGGGCTTACCTCTGTTGACATAGAAGACCACAAGCAAATGCAGATATTTATGCTCAAACAATGTATAATTTTGTTCTTATAAAAGAAAACGTGTAACTACATTTATGTTCATGATTGCCAAATACTTAAGAAGAATATATGAAATATCAGATAGATACTTAGTTTGATATGTATATAGATATGTCATTAGTTGATATTTTAAGGATTCAGACTTCAAGAGCCATGACTGAATTCTTGGAAAACTTTGTAAAACTAAGGAAATGGTTTGTCTATTTCATCAGGGATGTTCTGACAGATATTGCACTGTAATCCAATGCCTGATTGGGTATATGGTTCCCCGCTCAGATTTTGTCTTGACAGTTCGATCACGACTGGAGGCCAGGAATTTCATCCAGGTAAGACATTGTTACTACACATTAGCAATGCTCGGCATAGTCTGATTTAAATACTTTTCAATTCTGAATCAAAGTTAATGCCTTGAATAGCTTTGTTTTTTTCATTTTCTTCAGTGGGTCACAGGAAAACATTCCCCATGCATTAGATGTCCAGGTGAAAATAAAAATTTAGACACTTGTTACATCTGATCTGACTATTCACTTGATATCATAAGCTGTTTTACAAAGCTAGAAGGATAATGAAGAGCAGTTAATTTCATGGAAACCTTTGCTGTGTTTTTGCAGGCCAATCTTACATTTTTTGTTTCATTTTTTTATTTTCTCACCTTGTTCATCTCTATCCTCAGAGGCGAGAAGCAACTAAGATGTACCATATCACCTCGGTTGGCTTTGCACGAGTACTATCAATGCCTTATGATTTTCAGTCAGTTGATGTCAGCAAATATGAAGTCCAACGGAGAGAGGTAATACTCTGCTAACAGACTCTTCAGTATGCATGGCAATAGTCCAATATGATGGCATTTGATAGAGGGATTTATATGTGAATATCGAGTCCAGTCTTAAAATTTGATCAGTTTTTACTTCAAAACAAAACCCATATGTAATTTGATGTGATATTTTATTTTTTAAATAAACATGATTGTATCTGTTGTTGTAGTGTTTCACGTATCATCTCCGAGCAACAATGCTGGGACAAAATGTTCTGAGATATATTGAGAGATAGTGACAAATATAGGTATCCCTTCATACATCAGATAAATTTTTTTGTTATTTTGATAAGTAAATGGGATGTTAGTTCCATCTTATGAAAAAAATTGTGATTTATAGTAATATATAAGATTATATGGCTACAGCAAAATTTTATCTAACATTTATACTATAAGTTGTGCATAAAATTGAAATATTACAATGAATTAAAATGAATATGAATTTCATCTCTTCTAGATTGTAACTAAAGTAAACACTGACCAGCTAAGGCCAACAAGTAAGGGAGTGGAGACTTGGGTCATAGCTGTAGCTATCACAGCTGGTCTTCTTTTACTGTTGTTGCTGATATTGCTGCTGTGGTGGGTAAGTAAACTGTTATGCTGGCCTGAAAGACTCCCATTTTCTTGTTGATCAAGAGTTGTTTGAGCATTACCATTTTGACATCTGATGAAACAATGAAGAGAGAGATTTACATATCTGATCTTTTAGTTTATTTCTGATCTTGAAGTTCTGGAGTTTAACTGATTTCTCTGTCTACATTTGGGAAGTTTGAAATGAAAGCAAAATGTTTGTTACAAGAAATATTGTCAGTGACATGGAGTGATGATGAATCAGTCAACTAGGTGGACATGGAGACCGGACTTAACAGGCTTAACTACAAGCAGATGGATTTCAGTATTGCCGTTATATTATTGTTTTTTGGCATTCCTTCAGTCCCTGCTGTCAGCTTCTTGCAACTATTAGCCATATACATTTTTCTCTGTGTAATCAGTTCATGATCAGATCTACTATTATTTTAAGTCACTCTCTGAGACAAACAATATTGATTCATATGATAACTGCTTCTTAGCTGATTTCACCATTGCTCTGATCTCGGTTATGATGTGGGCAGGAAAGCTGATGGATGACCGGCAACAGATTATATAAATTGCTTGTTTCCCTTATGGACAAAGAAAATAAATGTTTTGCTCAAGTGTACCAAATCAGCTCATCTCTTCTCACTGGGTGAATCTTCAAGACTGTGCCAATTCACAAATGAAGCTGTCTTAACTGTCAAATCTTGGGGAGAATTTATTTTTTGTTGATATTGCATAAATTAAAATACACTCCATTTCTTAGGCTGCAGCTCTAGGACAAGTAACAGATCAATATTTTTTGGATGTGGAGTTAGGCTAGTGCTATGTCAATGTGTGTGATGTCTCAGTTTGATTGATGGGAAGAAAAAGTACAGTTGTGTTAGGTATAGATAAATATAGAATTAATAATTTTATGATGAATATACCTTCACAGACTGTTTAATTTGAGCTTGTCAGAAATATGACAGTATGCAATCTCGAAATCTACCCAGGTAGAAGGAATGACATGGAAAGGATTGAAACATAACATTATGGTACTACTGTGTGCTTTATGAAGTTTTGATTTTTTTTTTTTTTCTAATTTCTTGTGTTCTCTCCCTTTTTTTTTCAGTGTGGATTTTTCAAGAGGAAGAAGCCTGAAGATGAAGGATACTTTGTGGTCAATGGAAAGACAGACATTGATAACAAAATTGTTGATTGAAATCTTCCAGTCTTGTAGGGATTCATGAAACTTTATAAACTTATAATTTTGATTAATCCTTCCTGAGAAGCAAATGCTTTGCTGTGTTTATTCAAAGATTTGACTGATGCAGAACATTTCATGTCATTGGATGGATTGATTAGAGAAAAAAAGACTGTTTTCATTGAACTGAAAGAGATGAAAAATAAAAGCCAGTCGATCAGCATACTTGACAGGGGCATTCCTAATGATACATTGATACTTAAAAAACACCTGCAGCATCTATTGAATCATCACCAATTTCATCATCTTGAATATCAGTAACTAGAAATAGAACAATCTGCCACTTTTGCGTTATTTGTTTTGAATAAATCATGCTTATTCTTCAGATGTTCAAAATGACAGCCAAAGAGAAGATTTGGGGTTCAAGTCACAAAATTTTGGAAGAAAGGCAGAAATGTATTTTTTGATGTTGCACATAAAAGTCATATATTGTGACAGTAATATGTGATATTATGCAATGGACAATAGCATTAAAAAAAAAAAAATTAGTTTAGTTTTGCCTTGACTGGTACTATTTTTTTGTTTTATCTGTGTCTGTTCAGCATTTGTATTGTTAAATTTCACTCATCTCAAGTCCTGTGAGTAGTATTTGTTACAGCTCATGACTTCAAATAGAATAGCTTCACCTATGGTGCTATATAATTCTGAATCATGACAACTCAACTGCCTTTTTTGAGTTGAGACAGGGAACTTTTTATCCAAATGACTGACTTTTACATATTCTTCTGTCAGCTCATTTTACTGTAATCATTGAATGTTGTCTATGTAATGTTTCATGTGTAAATCTTAGTAGTAATAATCAAGTATGAAACAGAATTTTTTTTCCCCTAATGCATTGTTTTTGTTCAGAGCCTAATATGTTATATATCACTTACTTTTTTTTTTTTTACTCTGTTCTTTTTCAGAGGCTAAAACTTAAATTACCTTAATGATTTTCTTTCCATGGCTGTTAAGAGTGTTAGGAACTTATCAGGAATCTCACCAGTGTGGCACCTTTAATGCGAACTTGAAAATCTAGTTTGTTCACTGTGCTTAATAATTAAATAAATATTCAAGCATAAAAATACTTACTGTTATTCTCATATCATGTAGCATTTGGCATTGGGTTTAATGAAAATTAACTTTACCGAGAACAAAAAAAGAAAATCTTCTGCCTTTTGATGAGAGTTATAAATTTATGCAGCTTTTATTATCGTTTATCATAATTTGCCTCAGTGGCAAAGCCATAGAACACAACCAGCCTTAAATTGAGCATGGCTATTATTTAAAACAAAACAAAACAAAACAAAATTACTTTTAGGACAGGGTGGCAACAATAATTTCAGAGTTTTCCTAAATGCAAAATTTTCTAATTTTTTTTAGGCTATAAAATCAAATGTGGGAGTTACATGTTAATTTATTACCTTTGTTTCAGCTTATTTTTGTTTGTTGGTCACTGTTTATCACTTATTTTGCTTGTGAACTTAATTTGAAGCCACTGTGCCAAGTGTATATGATTGTTTATGCAATATGCCTCTGGTCTGATGCCCACTTTTGTATAACTGAAATATCATAATTAACATTGTATTTCTGTCTGGTTTCAGTTTTAGGGTATTTTATGTAAATACCTTATTTACAGAGGATTCAGTCAAAAAGCTATTACATGAAAAGAAAGAATATTTTAGAAAATGACTTTCTGTCTTTAAAATAATTAGAGATAAAAATCTTATGCAAGTTGTCCTTGAACTTGTAATTCTGACATGGATGGACTTTAGGAATCAACTTCTTTTCAACCATATTTTAAATCTTTCGAATGGGGTTAATCTCTATATGGTACATCATCTCAATTTTTTTTTATAGTAGGCATAGGTTTTAACTGATTTTAGATACTACCTATTTAAACTACTGAATCCATAGAATTCACTGTTGGTCTTTAACAAATTCTGTGGACAAATTATTGCAGAAAATGCAAAGAGAAATGTCTATGACACACAGACCATGACAAATGTTTTATGTCTAATCATTTACATAAATGTTATTTCCATATGAAGCTTCTTTATATATATTCAGCTTTCCATGCATATATTAATTCCATATGTTGATTAGACTGCATGGTGAATAATTTAGTTTAATTTGGTTTGCTCTTTTGTTTGTTTGTTTGTATCTTGGTATTTATATTGACTGGGTAGATTTATTTAATGTAACTTTTTTTTTTTTTTTTTGGTAAATTGAGCACTTCACTTTTATTATCATTTTCTGCTAAATTATGTGCCAATCAAATTGTAATTGTTAAAAATCTCATATGTGTATTTATATTGGCTTATGCTCCCACTGTGCATTATTATATGAGTGAAAGTATGGGTATGTATGATAGACACGACTGCATAGGTAAGGAGTTTGGAATAAGAGAATATTCGTCGTAAATGCCTTCTATTCATAGTGAGTGTGTTGACTCTTCATCTGCATAAAGGCAGGTGGTGTAATTCTTCATTGTAAATGGGCAGTCACAGATCTGCTGTATCATTTGTTTACTGAATGTGAGTTTGACATGGGTTTCAAATGATTTTTTGTGTGCTTTTGATATACATGAGAAATAGGCGTTACATAAATCATTAACTATGTATAAATCAGTAACTGTAACACTTGACTTTCACATGTATTCAAATGTGTAAACCTGTTGTATTACTTTATAAATTGTCAAAGATTGCATGTCTTCTGGTGCTTCATAAGTATAGACTTTTGTGTAAGACTGTGACTGATTATTAGCTCATGTAAAGTTACTTTATATCCCATTTACATTTCAGCATTTACTTCTGGGGGGATGTCTGATTTTGACTAATTTGAGCCAAACTGTCTTTAGAGATTCTGAGAGAATTCTCCCTTCATTTCTGTGACTTTTTGACTTTCTGATAGCGTAAGAATATTGTGCAAATGATAATCATTTTGGTATTTTACTTCAAATATTTGAAATGTCAGTAAGTTAACAAAAGCAGTGTATACAGTATTTGTGATTCTTTCATTTAAATATCTAACATTGTCCAAATGCATTGTTATAGGTAATCACAGATGGCATGCATGAAACACAGTTCTCTGTTGTGTGTATGAATGAATGGGACAACATCTTAATGTGGTGATTCATAGTTAGTGACTTTTTTAAAAGCAAAAATAAAGATGTGTTTGACAAGTGAAATATCTATTTCTTTGGAATATTATTTGTGTGTGTGTAGATCTGACAGCGATTGAAAGCGAAATGAAAGAATTGAAATATCGTGCCGTTGTTTGTGATATATTACTTAAGTGAAAAAAATGTATTGTATTGTGTTTCATTTCACATGTGACAAATGACAAGCCACATCATATGGTTACATTAACTTCATCACCTAACACTATGCCAAGGGTTAAGGTCATGAACCAAAGATCTCAGTCCAACTTATTCTCAAATGACTTCTACCATTACTCCTCCCCATATCTTCATGAGATAAATACTTCATCTAATAAGGCATTAATTCATTCACCCATAATCACCTACAAAAACAAATTTCAATGGTAGCAATTAACATAGTCATGGGAGAAATCATCTTGCAACATCCTAGTGAACAGTGGCAACAAAGTTTGAAATGTACAGGCTTTATTATCAGACACACACAGCTATCACAAAAACTGTTCAATGCAAGGAGAGAAAGAACACTGATCACAATCAGTTAATTTTATTTAATTCTGCAACGACATGGTTACCAAAACATAATAGAGTAACATGTTCTTTGATTCTGAAAAAGTAAAAATCTCCTGGAAAATATGCCCCATTTGTTGTACCTGAAATATTTCAGATGCTAAACTACAGAACCATAGGATGTCTCATGTTTCAAATCTTGTTTGAAAAATGCTTTAATTTTGACTTAAGCCTTAAACTTAAATAAAAAAGAATAAGAATTTCTTGCCCATTTTTTTAATATAAAATAATATGGATATTAAACATACTTAAATCCTGCTCAATTAATAATCAGTGTTTGGGATAATTACCCCAAATATGTGGTCTGTAAATTTAGAATTTAACATGTTCTTGTTCTAGGTACAAATTTCCATGCCATATCAATAGAGCTGAGAATTGCTATGAGCACTTTGGTATAAATGAGCTCACCGCACATTTTCCTTAACAGTACACATAAAATTAAGACCCTTATATTAAGCAAAATGTTCTATGCTACCAAATTGTGACATTGATCAACAAAGACCTCATCACCTGAGAACAAAAAAATTATGATTTGGTAATACAAAAATAGCAAATGTCAAATATTTGAGATTTTTGTGAAGTTTTTGTTCTTATGTAGAAAACGGGTAACATTTTCTTGCCGTCTTTCACCTGACATTATCGATATTCACATGATTATCCACAGTTCCTTTAGAAACAGATAACAGCATTCCTTTGCACGTCCATACAAATTTCCAATAATTCTTCAGACTGACTAATGTGTTCACAAATACAAGGTCTTCAGAAATGGCAATTCCATCACACTCTACAAGGGGAGTGAACTGTGTGATTGTTTTCAATGTAAGACCACTCACTATATCCTCAAAAAAAAAAAAAGAATTAAATTCACTTATCTGTAGCAATTGGTTATTTGCCTTGAAAGTTTACATGATCTGGAGATGGTTTACCAGTGACTTTTCCATGCTCTGCATCTCAGAAATTATCTTGGAACATTTGGGATATTTCTCTAGAATTCTACTAGCGCTTCCCATAACTGAACAACCTGACTGAGTATTCATATAATTTGAAGGACTTTTGGGGAAGAGAAGAACAAAATACAATATAAACAGCCAAATTTGTTCACTGCACTGTTTAAGTCAGTCTCACTGAATCCCTAGGATTCTTGTGTCTGCGGACATACTTCTCTGTGAATAAAATCCCATAAACCTGAAACAGTGTCAGGCTTGTAGCCCAGAAGTCAAACAGTACAATCTGGTACAGTGAGGTCACAATGTTGTTCTTGCCATCACATGGATCTAACTGATCTGTGACATTCTCTGATTCTTTATACCATCTTCATTTAAATAAAGATTAGATCTTAAAACCAGTGAGGAAAAAAATTCTTAAGACTTCTCACCCATGTATTGATAAAGGATCATCTCAAAACAGCTCTAACTGTTTGTAACAGTGACATCAACAACTTCTAACTTTTCTACTTTTCCCATTCACTGCTTCTGGCTGTTTTTCTTTCTTTTTTGTCTTTTTCATTTTAAACATTGGAACTAAAAAGTAAAACAGATAATATGAGATAAAATCTAAGCATGGAAAAAATTCCACCCATATTAACCATCTTTCGTGAATGAAAAGACAAGCACTATCAGCCTCAATGCTTTTCATTTGTCTTTCTCTTTCAGTCAAATGAATTACAGAACAAACTTCTGTAAATTACTTTTTTCACTTCTCCAATTACATGTTCAGTGGCTGTGGTATTGCAATGGAAATGAACAATCTCATTGCTAAGCAGAGAAATTAATTCACGAAATTCTGAAAAAAAAAAGTGTTATTTAAGATTTAAAGACTTCACTGCCTCATTGCGCAATTTTAATATCAGCAAGATATACTGGAATTTTGGGAATCATTCCTGACTGACTGCTCAGCGATAATGGCATTAGCCAACCATGCCAAAATGCAACTGATGTCTCATCATGACATTCTACGGCTGTTGAGATGTCTGATAATGTCATGCAAAAAAAAATGCAATAACAGGAAACTGAATTTGGAATTAATTCAATAAATCACGATGACTTAACTTATCAAATGACATGGATTAAAAACAGTTGTTTATTTTTCTTAATATTTAAAAACTGCTGAATACGATTTATGCCATTATCGCAGAGTACTGATCACATGTACTAAGGAAAAATATAACCTGCCAGCGATGATGGTATGAGACGCCATACATTGGGTCACAATAAAAAATTAAGCTAACCTGATGAATGAACATGATTGAGCAACATGGTTCAGTTTAGGCTGAAACAGACAACAGAAAGGTGACATATCATTAATTTTCAGTGTAAACTGATTTTCATTTAAATCAAAAGCAGTGACAATTTTGAAACAAGTCAAAGAACCAGTGACAACCATTCATGTTTGCAAAGTCAAACTACATGTATATTGTTTGTCCTCACCAAATCAGAAAGAGTCATTGATATCATGTACAGGAAATTATTCAGGACATAGTGCAACTAAAGTATAGTTTTTCATCACGTACAATGATTTCAATAAATATATATAAAGTATCATGTACAATCAAGAATTGAAATTTGGAATGTATTAGGCTGTGCAAAAGCAGATGTGACTGCAGTCATTTTGATTCCACATCACAAGAGATTGTCAGGAGTAAATATGCAATGAAACGGCAAAATAAATTACAGGAAAAAAATCCACAAATCCAAACTCAATCAAATATGTTATTTAGAAAAAAAAAACAAAAAAACAAGAATGACATCAGCAGCCTGTTTAAAAAACTAAACCCCAAAAGACAAGATACTGTAACTAGAGAAAAAAAAAAGGGAAGAAATCCATGTGGTTTCTTTCTAAGAGATTTTCAGAAACAGCTAAATCTACAATGCTCTTGATAAAAATCAACAGTGTAAACAGGTAAACAGAGTCTCTGTAGGCTGTATGTCTAACTGCAAAATCGCATGCAAAAACTCAAAAAATGACCTAATACATAAAGAAATTGGTCTCGCAGCCGGTCAAAACTAGTCATATGTCAATTTTCCACAAAACTAAGTTATTACTATCAAGTAATAACCTTAAGTTACACACTGAAGGCTAGCTTGACTGTAGCCAGAGATGTCGGTAAATTGAAGAGATGGGGGGGGGAGACTCCTGAGCACTGGCTAAAATCAGAAGAAAAATGGCAAAAATGAACGGATAACCACACTGATCTGAATATTCATCCCACATCCCACAATATTCACATATACTCTGTCCATGGAAGCAATTTTTCTTATTCTGATATGACTGTTCTTTTTTTTTCAATTTCTATAATACAAGAAGAACCCCCCTAAAGAGAATGTGTTTTGAATACGTCATACTATCTACAATTCAGATCAAGTAGCCTCGGGAGTTTATTATTCAACTGTTATCCCATTTCTATAATAGCTTCAAAGGTAATAAAACTGTTTTCGCTTATGTAAATGGAAACCCAGATCTATATGCAAGAATGTTGTGTGCCGAATTTCAGATTCATCCATTCAGCAGTTTTTGAGTCCATAAGCCTATTGTGGTTTTTCTTGCAATTTTATGATATAGATAAGGACATTGATGTCAGATCACCTCCATCACATTCAACTCCCGATTTCTCTGTTTGTGTCCAGCGGCTTATGACTCATTCTGACTGGCTACGAAACATTTTTTTTCTCATTGCCTTGTCTATTTCTGAGCACCAGTGGGTAGGGGAAATAACAAAGTAACAACAAAATATTGACAGTGACAGATACCTCATATGAGGTTAAATCACGTAAATGACTATTTGTGTCCGTGACTACAGCTATTCTGATACACTGTGACTCCGTAAGTACTTGGTTTGGGTACAAAATGCATGCAGACACATCTGTTTCACTAGTGTTGGGATATTGTTGCACAATAATCACCACACTGTGTACATAATAAAAACAATTCATCAATTGACAGTGGTGTGCACTTGTGGGGTGACACTTCAAAGCCTTCTGGCATCAGAAACAAAGAACACCATGTTGTTTACACCCATTTAGCACTTCCGAGGTAAGAACAAAACCATGAGAATATATGTTATTTTAACCATTCCCTTAAATCACAGGGTACAGATCAAGTGCAGCCTATAAAACAGGTGTAGAAATGAAATCAACATAAAATGAAAATATTTCAGTACTGTACTTATAAAAACAAAGGAAAATGAAGCTGTTCAGTTTGGTATCAATTTGTGGTCTACCACACAGTATTAAGATATTTGTTCAAAAGATATAAACTACAAAATATATAACAGAAATTAAAATTGATTCACTGCTCCTCATTGTGCATGAAAAGAAATCACAACATAGGACCAAAAAAATAAGATCGTCAGAGTGCTGAAATATTAATCTCCAATTATTATGTACATCATATTCTACTTGCCACTACAGGGTTAATCCTACTGGGGAACTAATCAATAAATTATAAAACTCATATCTTTGAGACACCTTAAAACTTGTTTCTGAGTTTTTGTCCTTTTCAGTAGTAAAAATCAACATAAATTCCACAACGTTCCATGAGAAATACAAAATTCAAATGCTAAAAAAAATGATTTAGAAGCACATACAGTTTTGTCTTCAAAAAACATTAAAAAGGAGATAATGTGCTTCTCCTGTAAGTGGTATAGCTCTGACTAAACTCAACAGACTAATAATTAATCTGCAAAATAAAAAAATGAGGATTAAAAATGAATTAAAAATTATTTTCTTGTAGTCATATTGTCAATCAGAACTTCTGCTCAGTAAAGAAATAAAACTGGGTGCAAGATTCAAACTAATATTTAGAGCAATGCGGCGGGGGGGGGGGGGGGGG
>JBCAUA010711047.1:0-15289 GCA_038406235.1 Peronia verruculata | reverse complement strand
TTGTGGATAAGGAAGTGTAAGTTTAGCCTCCTGACTGGTCAGCTCTTTTCCTCATTCGGTCGGTCTGTAAACACTTGAATCACTCGTTGGATTATCCGTGGGGTAGCATAGCAATATGTTTTCAACAACAATACCGTTACGTGAAAACTCACACGGTGTTAAGGCCCTGAGCGGTATTGATGTAACTAAATGCTCAAAAGATTAGGAATTGCTACATCAAATTATAATACATACAGTGAAGAAGGCTGTAAATCGCATAGATAAATCTTTAACTTACGGTAACTATCAACTCATCATAGTAGTGAAGACAATCTGTGGTCGTATGGATTGCGTAACATTTCAATTCGCCTAAGAACCCGTCCGCCTAAGAGCCCGCTTTTTTTGTCTTCCGACAACGGGGTTCTTAGGTGGAGACCACTGTACTATGATAACTCACCAGTCAGCTGTGGCCATTTAGTTCCAAATGCCTTACAATGGCCTTTGTGTAATTACTGATAGAAAATAGTTGAAAAACATAATTTTTTTTTTTTTTTCAGCATTGATGCCAGTTTCATTATCTCAATTTCAGCATCATGAACTCGCTGGTGATTGTTGTTTTCCTGTCTGGTATGGTGGCCATGATTATGCTGAGGACCTTGCATAAGGATATTGCTCGCTACAACCAGATGGACAGCATGGTAAATTCATACCTGCCAACCCTACAGAAAGTCAGTAGTCGACTGACTTTTTCCTTGAACTACTGACCTACAGAATTTGCATCATGAACTACCGATTTTCCCAACCTTCTTATTAAAAAAAAAAAAGCCGCTAGGCCCTAGAAACTTGTTATTGCTATTTGTGTTAAGGGTGATAAGCGCTTGTTGCAAGCCTCCGGTCTCATAGACCGTGCTCTAGGCCAGTGGTCCCCAACCCTTGGGCCGGAGACCAGTACCAGTCTGTGGATCAGTTGGTACTGGGCCGCACAAGAAATATTTAATTATTTCCATTGTATTTATTATGTGAGTCTATTTATTATGATTATTATTTTTTTGTGTGTTTATTTTTCTGTTGTTATTATGCTACTTGCGACGCAAATCACGGTGACAGAAATCTATTTTTATTTTAGGTATGAAATGTTTTGACACGCGTACAGATGCACGCATACACGTACACAAAACATACACTGCGCCAGGTTTACTTGGTGGAGTGAATTATCTTTTAAAAAAAAAAAAACGCACACACACACACGTGTGCGCGCACACACACACAGAAAGAGAGAGAGAGGATAGGCTTGTGTATGCTTAGTCCACGATATGGGCATGCAGGCGATATGCTTAGCCTACGAATACATGTCTTTATGTGTATGTCATTGGACAGAAGACGACGGGGTGCCCATAACTAACGTGCATTATCATGTTAGCCCACTGGTCATGTCTGCTAATTTATGTAAGAGGGATGAAAAGATGAAATCTCGGCAATTCCGACATAACTTTGATGTGAAATTTTATCGGCCTGTCATTCTGTTCTGTTCTATTCGAGTATCCCTGCCAGCACTCGTGATGGAAGTTGTCTCACTCGCAGGCTATTTTCTCTCTGTGAAATAGCTATTACGCCTACTTCTTTATCTTGTTTACAAAAGGTAGAATCCACCTTTGTATTACAAGACTTGTTAGTGGTTGTTTTTATTGCTGTTATCACAGATTGCCCTGTGATAGTTGTTAAAATGAGGACACGCTGAGACATTTTACATCATTTATATCTTCTCACACTTGTTATCAGCATTTTCATCTCAGCATATATGTCAGTCTTGTTTTTCCTATGTCAGTCTTGTTTTTCTATATGTCCAACACTAATACAGGAGGATGCTCAAGAGGAATTTGGCTGGAAACTTGTGCATGGAGATGTGTTCAGACCTCCAAGGAAAGGAATGTTCCTTGCTGTGTTGGTTGGCAATGGAAGTCAACTCTTTTTCATGACCCTCATTACCTTGGGTAAGGAACTTTGCATTTGTACATCATTTTGGAGTTAGCGGTATTTGTATTTTGGGGACAGATCTTATCTTGCTTAACCTCATTCGTGAAATGTGATGCAAACATAGAATCAAATAATTTAAACAAACTTAGATCTGTGTGCTCCAGGTAGGTTTAACATTTGTTGTAGAAGTTGGTACGTACTGGAGGATGATACAGTGTTGTAATTTGGAGGCGCAATGATGATTTTCAAAACAAATTAGTTCTATCTCTCCATATTGTTTGAAAAATTTCAAAAAGGCACCACTAACAGATATTTCTCCATATCAGTGAGACAGACATCTTTATTTGAGACTGACATATCATTTTCATTTGATATGTCATTTGCATTTAATACTTTTTGAAGTTTTTTTTTTTTTCCGTTTAATTCCCTGTTCACTTCTCCAAGGCAATTTTCTTGAGTCAGAACTTGTTGAACCTCACTTTGCCCCCTTATGTGATTGTATCTGTATTTTTTTTTCTGAAATTTATTGGGTTTTGGTTGCAGTTGATGTTAGAATACAAGGTTATTTTCTGAAAGATTGAACTAGTTTTATGACACACTGCATCCCTTCTCAAGTACCATCATGACTCAGAATGATTTTGGTCAAGGTAAAGGGCACCACTACTAATCAAGACTCTCTTCTGGGAGTAGGGTGATCCATCATAAGGTTAAAACAATTTTGACATTACTTATAGTTTTAAGTGTTTCAATTTTGAAAGCATATCAAATCACTTTACTTTTTCAGCATAGGATTTTAATTGTCAGAACATAGGTACTGTACACTGCCCATCAGTAGTTGTCCTGACTTTTGTTTTCAGATACAATCTAAACGATTTAAGAATAGTAGTTCAAATTTTAACCACTTGGTAAGCATTTGTGTGGGCTTGATGATATTGTCTTGGCAACACTGTCTGATTACAATCAACCGATTCAACATGTTAATGCATTGAGATTGCTGTGGGTCAGCGTTTTATGTGCCTGGACAAATAAAATTGACTTAAGTTAGTCTATTACTTTGTTGGAGGTAGACTCATGGATTGACACTCTGTATTTCTACTGGCTTTAATCATTTAAAACTGCACATTTGCAAATTATTTTTAATGAGCACATAAGACATGAGCTGAAGAACAGAATAAAGCAAAAAGAACATTTTTAAAGGACATTTTGTGGGTAAGGACTTTGTAACTCTGTGGCGATGATATGAATACCAGTTTCTTAAACTAGCAGTTTGTATACTCTGTGCATGTGTTTACTTTATTATAGTATAGCTGGGTCAATGCTAGTTTTATGGCAAACCTGAAGTTTTGAAAAGATGTCTGTAGTGTTAATAGCCAGTGGGTAGATAATGAGATAGGCCTTGAAACATTTTGTTTACTCTTATTTCTCCTACAGAAACACTTTTTTTTTCCCATTTGGACTGCCGTACAAATTTTAACAACTCTTGTTTTTCTTATTTTATTTTCAGTATTTGCCTGTCTTGGCTTTTTGTCACCCGCCAACAGAGGAGCTCTTATGACGTGTGCATTGGTAAGTGTATTTGAAATTTAAAAAAAACACAGGCTATTTAAAGACAGGTGAAGGAGCAAAGCTTGTTGGATACAATATCAAGGATGTCAAATTTCCTACTTTAGTAGGAAAATAGACTTTTTGGCTGTCAGTAATTTCTCTGTTGGCCCCAAATCCTGTATCATTTACTGTTAACATACTTCAGTTTTATGTGTTGCTAAAAAATATGTCAGGAACTTTTCCTACTTTTTCATGTAGGCAGATTGACATCCCTAAAAATATATTTATTTGTTTTATGAAAAGATCCAATTATGTCTCACAAATAATGTTAAATCCCAAAATTTGAATTGTAAGAAAATTAGAAGAAAAAAAAAGTTGGCAGAAAAGTCGTTTGGTATTTTAGTATAGATCCATTTAAACTGTAACTGTCCAATAGATTGTCATCTGGTTCTGTTAGTTAACTTTGGCAGTTAATTTTGTGTCATAATTATTTTCTTAATTTCCTTTTTTAGGTGCTGTATGTTTGCCTGGGAACTCCAGCTGGATATGTGTCAGCCCGTCTGTACAAAAGTAAGATCTTAGTGATCGAGATTGTCTGCAAGCTTTTGTTTGACACATCAGTTTAAGCATGCTCATTAGCAAACCTGAAATGAAAAGCTTGTAACTTAGATATTAAATACAATAGATAAATCAGGCACAACTGAGTGACAACAGATAGGCACAACTGAGTGACAACAGATAAGATTCAAACATCACCAGAGTACAGTGTGGATATTTCTCATTGTAGAATATATTGTTCTCATCTGCATCCTATTTTGAAGAATGGATAACAAATCTTGCTTGCGTTTCAGCTTTCGGAGGAGAAAAATGGAAATCCAATGTTCTGCTGACAGCCTTCTTCTGTCCAGGGTAAGTAGGATCAGCTGGTATGAGTTTTTCACTGTTCTGCCAACTTGACAGTCAGATTGAAAATTTTCCGATTTTTGTGTGAAAACAGTTTGACATCCCTGGTATTTTGGGTAAGTGATTTAATTGATTTGTATGGCATAAGTTTGTCGAGACTGCACAGAACTGTATTTCTTGTTGAAAAACTAGGGGATTGCATTATTTAATGCAAAATTCATTGACATGAAACAAATTCTACATAAATTACATACTTTGTGAATTTTTAATGTTTTCTTGCAAATCATTTTTACCATGTTTGAAAATGGAATCACATACCAAAGTGAATTAAATATTATTTATGTAAAATGGAAACATCATTTAACTTTATATTTAATTTCTGTGTGTTTCAGTTTGGTCTTTGGAATGTTTTTCCTCTTGAACCTCGTGCTGTGGGGTTATGGTAGCTCAGCAGCTATTCCATTCTCAACACTTGTAGCCCTGCTGGCCCTGTGGATCGGTATATCTGTACCCCTAGCTTTTGTTGGAGCTTACTTTGGTTTCAGGAAAAGGGTAAAATAGATTTTAGGATTTCAAAACAATATGTAGCATTGTCACTTTCTCCTCATTAAAGAAAGCAAGATAGGCAGAGATGGATGATGTTAAATTAAACAGAGTTTGCACATTTGCTTGGTTTGTGGACATGGTGCTGATGTTACAGAGTATATTTCGATGATTCAGTGTAAGAGTCTGCCGTGTGCTACTTTTTTTTTATTTGCATATCTCTGAAAAAAAAAGTGCTAGATCATATAAACATTTTATCCACCAGTGTCTGTTAGAGAAATATCTTACATCATGTGCTGAAAATGTTATTCATTTCTCTTTTTCATTGCCTAGTTTTATGATTTTGTCAATGTCCATTGCATTCATCATAATATCATTGTTTTGATTGAATTCCAGCCCATCGAACATCCAACCCGCACTAATCAGATCCCTCGCCAGATTCCTGACCAGTCACTGTACACACGTCCTCTGCCAGGTATCATCATGGGAGGTGTGCTTCCCTTTGGGTGCATCTTCATCCAGCTCTTCTTCATTCTAAATAGCATCTGGTAAGTATAAAATCATGTCATTGTGTGAATTAAACTTTTGGATGTCCTGAAACAGTCTGTTTGCACTTTTTAACAGAACTCTTTGTTTTGAGTTTCCAAATTTATCATGTGAAATTTTTTTCTTTTATGTAGTGGAGTTGGAACTGTTGTTGCTGTATGTACTTTGTTAAAGGAGAAAGAGAAACCATATGCTGAATATGCTGGATAGGGATAAATATTGTCTTATGTTAATCCTTGTAGGTCCCACCAGACATGTTTGGCTTCTTGTTTTTCAAAAGTTGTTTTATGTTAATCCTTGCAGGTCCCACCAGACATACTACATGTTCGGCTTCCTGTTCTTGGTCTTCATCATTCTTATCATCACCTGCAGTGAAGCCACTATTTTGCTGTGCTATTTCCATCTTTGCGCTGAGGTGAGTCCTACTTATCATTCATTGGGGGTAAATTTTAATAGCTAACTTGGCTTGGATCATCTTTCTTCTGGAATATTCAATCTGAGCAAGAAAAAAAAAAACAGCAACTTTTTTTGTTTTGTTTTGAAATACTGCTGAGAATTTGTTGATTTGAAAACCAAAAATACATTAAGTGCCTTTACTAAATATTGTGCTCTTGAAGAAATGGAGAATATATTCCTTTAACATATGGGATATGAGCTTTTTGTGAATCACTCTGTCCATAGGCCACGTGGGTCAGTAAAAGATAAATGCTGTCTGTAAATTCTGATTAATTTTTAAAAATGCATTTATCACATGAAAACCAAGACAGTAGAAGAAGTCTATACTAGCAGTGGGTTTCATGCTGTATTTAAGGTTTTGAAGGAATTTCTTGACATGCAGCTCAGTGAATGCCTTATGAATTTGTCATTGAAAAATCTGTGATTTCGTCTTCAGGACTATCACTGGTGGTGGCGATCATTCTTGACAAGTGGCTTCACTGCCATCTACTTTTTCTTCTATTGCATCCATTTCTTCTTTACGAAACTGGAGATGAGTGGTTTTACCAATACTTTCCTCTACTTTGGATACACAGCCATCATTGTATTCTTGTTCTTTATAGTGACAGGTAGGTGACCAATGCTGAAATTAATGATTCTGATTTTTTTTTTTCATATAAAAAGATTCATGTGCTGTGCACGGCGTCTGGAGAGCGGCGCACTTAGTTAATTGCCTCTCAGTGGTATGCTGACCTGGGTCAGCAATTGGTCACGCTACCCGTGCGTCCGGCAGAAATCTTACCATGCGTCAAAAATATGGCATAACATTGTATTATTGCTATATTTCCGGTATAGTTATGTATCCACTGGAACAAAAATATTGATATTGCAGTCAGCTTCAGTTTTGCATACATTTTCCGAACATATAATTTTTGTTTTGATGAAGAGAAAATATGACACGTAATTTGAGGTGAAAGAGGGGGAATTTTCATAAATTTTCATTGAAAGAGTAACATTTTTAGAAAATTCATACAAATCAAACCACAGGATAAATTTCTATCATTTTTATTAATAATATAGTAGACACATATATAAACTGCCTACTTCAGTTTTATTTGGTTCTATAACGCCACTTAAATGTTATGTGGGTGTATAGTTTGTCTTCTCTTTCCCAAAGCATTTTTGCGTGTTGATCAACAGTATTCCATTTGTTTTAGAAGTATTCTGAACTATTTGGAACTATTTCATTTATATGAGGAGTTGTGTCCATAAGTGGCACGTCGGGGTATGCACAGATTTTTTTTGTTTTTGTTTTGTTTTGTTTTTAAATGCACGGTTTGATAATAAAAATACAAATTTCTGGAATTTGAAAAAAGCAGTGATGATTCTGCTATATTTTACAGATATATATAAGGATGTTAAAAAATATTTAGGTGATCAGTTTCTATGTTGCCATAACAATTTATTTGCAGTTTTCATTTGTTATTTACTGCTCTTGTAACATTTTGAGCATATGTATTGAGAATGTGTACCCGCTATATTTTTGTGAACGATAATACCAAAATGGAGGTTGATGTCAGTTTTAGAGGTTCAGTGGTCAAGCCGTTTCGGTGATTAGCCCGCCCATTCAGTGAAACCATTTTTTTTTTCTATATAAACCACCCCCTTTATAACCCGCTTCTAAGCGGGAAACTTCGTGTAATAAGCCGCCAATTTCAAAGCACTGGGCACACTAACAATGCAAAAAGGGCCCCAGCGTCATGATTGACACCATCGTAATCAAATTACGTGGTGGCGCCATCGAACGGGCCACTCAGCACACTTACTAGTGGAACAAAGGCGAGAGTTATTGTGCGTGTAGACATAGGTAACACAGATGGTCAATAAAATAGGCAACGACATAGCATTTCGGCTTGCTGGGGGATAAGGTAGAGAGGGCGCGCATTGGCCTGTCTTATGATGCAATCACTGCGGGGATTCTCTCTCATCGTGAGAACTAGGTGCTGTCAAGCTAAAGCGATGATCATTGGTCCTGTTGTCTAGACCAATCACAATGCTTTGAATAACCACGGCAATCCATCGCTGTCTCTTTGTGATCACACTGTTCACTTACCATTCTCACTGTGATCAGATTTCATTTCACTTACCTCATTGAATTGATAGAGCACAGACCTCAATCACTTTCTTCAAGTCAGTGAAAACAAAATTAAAAACAAAACAAACTATTGTTTTAAACAAAACAGGTCCATGCAAAATATTTTGACAAACAAGGGGGATAATCCATGATAAAAATCTCCTCAATATTGAAAAAACGCCTTATAGCCCGCTTCGCCTAATAACCCGGATCGTCTGTCACCCGAGAGGTGGGTTATTAGGCGGTGACCACTGTATCATAAATGTATACATGTAAATGGTGAAAAATAGTGGAAATGACTCCTCTACTTCCTTCTAATCAAAAATTTTCAGGCAGATTATTATGTCTATGCAAACAGCAAAGCAGCCAAATACTTGACACTTATTCCTCCCTCTCTAGTATATCTCCCGCTTTCCCTTCCTCATATTTTTGAAAAGCACTGTTTGTTCAGTTCCTGCACTTACAGGTCTCTGCTTTTTATCTTTTATCAAAATACATTAAATCGTAATCAAAGAATCATACAGATTTTTTTTACTATTTGAATCATACAGGCCAATGCCAAACTGCAATAATTACTTGCTATGTGATGAAAATAAATGAAATATCATATGTAAATAGCAGCACAAATAGTGTGTGATATACAATAAGCCATTATCCAAAAAAGCAAAGGCAACAAGTCATTATAAAAATCTAGCTGCAATTAACCCTTGCACTGCCAGATGTGCAAAAGTGGAGCCATTTGCCCTATCCCAAAATACCAGATCTCTCATTATGGACCAGTTGTTCCTGTCCCAAAATGTCAAAGTCCCAGTGGTTTATTTGTACCTGAAACTGCCACTGAGGTAAAAATGCCGTAACAAAAACTGGCACCTGGCAGTTTAAGAACTAATTGTCACCATGACTCAAATCCTAGATAACTGGCAGGCTATGACTTGCATCCGGTTATAAAATCAATAATATGATGTCTGGAAATTAACTGAGGAAAAAACATAACTGGGTAATGGTGGGTAACAAAATACTAGGAAAGGGATGAGTATAGCTGAAATCATGGAATTTGGTTTCATTTCCTTAGTAGCAACATTAGCATGCTTCATCCAAAGAGAACAAAACGAAAAAAAAAAAAAATATGCAGCAGAACTACTGTAAGTGGAAAGCAATGCAGAAACCAACTAAGCAAACGAACAAACAAACAAAAACACCCACACACAATTCCTAACAGTTCATGACTTTATTCATGGTCAGCAGGATTTTGCAGTAGCTCTATGTTAAAAGCCTATGTTTTCATTTTCACTTTTTCATAAAAAACTTGTAGATCTATTTTTTCTTTATTTTGTCAAAGCTGACACCTACCTGGAATGGTATTGAGGTCATGCTCACACTTTTGCTTGGATCCTTCAATTTGTATCTAAAAGATAAATCTGTCTCTTTTCTGACAGATCCCACCTCTTTCTCCAGCTGGCTCAGATTCTGCAAAAAAAATCAACATTGTTATCATGAAATCTAAAATCTGAACAAAAAACAACAAATATAGATATGAAAAATTTTTTAAAAAATCAAATTATAACTATCTCTTGTAATCTCTGTCAATGAAAAGTAATTTTGTGAAGGGCTGTACTTTATTATCATAAAGAACAGTTTTCTTCCTTAGGAACAAACAGGTGACACATGTATGTGTATAAGAAAGACCAACAACTGCAACATTGAAGCAGAGAATCTTTATTAATGCCCTACCATTTACTCTTCTTAATTCTCTGGCATATATCTGCAGTCTAACATTACTCTCAACTGTCAGGACCATTTAGATCCTATTTCCATTTGACAACTTTTCATACAAGCACAATCAATTGTTCACTTCTGTGCTGTTGCAAAGGTTATTTTACAAAGTCATTAGTTAATTACACTCTAAAAGTTCTCCATTGTTTATCTACCAGTCCTCATGTTGCAATCCATGTCCAAATCCATATCTCTGACATTATCCATGTGTAAATTATCAAAATTCAGTTAAAAAGTCATGGACAGTCTTGCCAAAAAGTCTTGCCACAGTGTTTATACATTTCTGTGATGATTTCTTCTTTTGAAAATACATTTCTCTGACTACCTTAGAATAAATTGGTCAGTTACAGATAGAATCTTATTATGATGCAGTTTAACTTTTGAAAAACACTTTTGAGGGAAACTGAAATAAAGACTATCACTTACACTGCCATATTCAGGCTCATCAAAGACAAACTCTGGATGAAGGTAGAATGCGACTGTAACAGATGTGGCCACTACTTCATTCTGAGCAATAAGACGCAACTGACGCATGATCTCCACTGGATTCAATTTATTGGTTGTGCCCCCTGAATTTTCAGCTGCAGCACTTACAGACTGCAGACCCACAGAGGCGCCTTCCACAGCCAAGATGTTGATGGTGACGCTCTTTGAACGTGCATACTCACCCACCTGGAGAATAACCACACACAGCATATAACAAGCTAAGGAATCTGTAACATATATAAGTAATGTCACTATGATTTATTCAGTAATAAGAAATTATTTGTCTAGGATAAAGAAATATTACTACTATTGTGAGCTCCCTGAACAGTTGTTAGAGCAAAGCATCTGTTATTTATTGATGAAATTGTTGGCAAGACTCCAAACCTACATATACATGTACTTGTTAAGATTTTTCTCCCAGCTGTCATGCAAATATCGAAAACTTTGCTTATTCTAATGGCAACAGTTTTATGAACTTCTGCTGGCAATTTCTAATTTGTGCTGTAAATCTTGAGCTTATTCTTCCATTTCTGCTGGCACATTTTTGATGCTTCAAGGAAAAATACTATTTAATTGTTCTCCCCTTTGTCAAATTCAAATCTTTTGACACAAAACTGATTAAACTGAAAACAATACAATGCCTTTCTTAATTCATAAATTAGATTTATCATGATTGGATAACAAACTAAATAGACTTCCTTTCATAAAAGATTAAGTGCAGTTAAAGCCATCACATGTTGTTTTATTTTTTTAAAAAGGATAAAGAGATTTACATGTTTATTGAAGAGAATGGGTGAGAACAAACTCCAATGAAATATCAGTTAAAAGTCAAATAGACAATCCCAAGTTTCAAGCTTATCAAATTAAATCTAGTATTTGAATTGTTAAACTTACCATGCGGTAAAAGTCTCCGCCTTGACCCTGATTGAGACTGCCCACGCCCACATTTGGTTCACCATCTGTACACAACACAATTTCAGAACTGGGTATTTTGCTCACATATCCCAGACAGATGGACAGAGCTGGACCTAAAGCAGTGCAGCCTGTGGTGCGCAGAGCTTGTACAGCAGCATCAATAGCCCTGGTTTAAGATAGAGTGATTGAAACTCAATTATGATGATTCATTTGATGGTTGAACAATGAAAAAAATAGTTTACAACTCAACACCAAACTATTCTATTCATTAATCATTACTGTATCTGATTTTTTCTCTTTAATATACTAGCAGAGAACCCATGGCCTTGGTGGAGATTTTTTTAATATAAAGTTCAGACCAATAATGCCCTGCAACTGAAGTCTGTGGCAAGCGTGCACAACTTATTGTTGGTATTTTGGACAATTAAACTGAATGTTACTCAAGGAAAATATGTTTTGAATGCGTCATTCTATTGAACGTAGAATTTAGATCAAACACTCTCACAAGTTTTACTGGTCAATTATTGTCACCTTTTTAAGATGATGTCAAAGTTTGAAAGCTTTTTCCAGCTTTATGTAAGTAGAGACACAGATCTCAATGCAACAATGTCGCGTGCTAAATTCCATATGGATGCATTCATGCCTTTTATGGATTTTGTTGCAGACATGTGGTATAGATAAGATGAGCTGGGATGTTCATTACAAGTATTCTTATTGTTGTTTTTTATCTAGATAAAAAAGGCAGAAATACTCATAATTATTATAGTTACTGAGCAGAAAGATGAGAACACATTTAAACACAAGACCAATCAAAAGTCAAATGACAATCCAAGTTCAAATTCTTTTGTCATGCAGTTCTAACTAACAATACAAGACTCGTGACAAATAAACTGCTCCATCATCCTGTATTCTGACAGATACCCAATTGGATTTGGGAACTCCACATGTTGTCTTATCTAATCATCTGAAACTAATGTGTTTTTATTATTTCACTACCTCTAAACGACATTCACTGCAAAGTAAAGTGCTTTTGGGAAATCATCAACCCGATTCATAATTAACTTGAATATCTGCACACTGCACAACAGGAACTGATAATAAGTTCACCAAGGAATATTTTAAATAAATGCTGAAATCATCATGTCAGCTTAAATTTTTTAAGTCAAAGAAAAAGCTTACTCATGCGACTCCTCAATGGTCTTCACTGGATATTCATTTGACAGGGACAGGCCCATTTCCAGGAGATTTTCAAAGCTTTTGGAATCCAATTGTTTGTACTCAGGAAGATTGTCAGTGCGACCGCCACCTTTGACATAAAAGTCTGAACTGAACACAGACAGCAGCACTTGTTTGTTAGGCTCTTCGTGTTTGAGTTGCTCTGCCAGCCTGTGGTGATTAATAACATAACAAGAAATATATAGTGTAAGAAATGATAAACAAATATATACAAATATAAATGTATATTATTTATATATGCAGTGTCAATGTTTAAAGAGTTATACAATTTCCTTTGACAACACAACTTCACTGCTCTTTGCCTCTTCAATTATCCAGTCTTGCTTGTACACATATCAATGTGCATAAACTCTCTGTGCATCTACAGCCTGGCAAAAGCATCCTAAACCACTTCACTGCTGACAACAATCCAAAAAGTGGCATCTTGTGTGCTGAAGGAAGTGCCAAATACATCCAAATTGTCCAACGGTTAGCTATCCAACAACCCATCTTCTTTTCTCCTTTGATCCATTCTTTCAACCAGTGGTCAGCATTCACATCCACATGCAGAATCTCTTTAATATTCGTGGAATGCTGATGATTGGCAGACGAGTTGGTAACGAGAGCCCATATCAGGTGTAAGAATCCTATTCAAGTACCAATTAGTAACCCTGAATAATAGTTGATGCTGCCGATTGCTTGAGGAAAAGGTACAGGAAGGGTGCCAGTTGGTTTGCTCACAGTGGTATTGTTGACACATAGTACAAGACTGCAAAGTTGGTGTCGCAATGAAGTGGTCAAACATGCAGCCACACCACAAAAAATATGCAATATATGTTTAAACGTTGCTATATAATTTTCTTTCTGTTTCAACAACTCTGTTAAAACCATGAGGAACAGTTCTTATGCTTTTGGTCCCAGTTCTTTTTCTAAGCAAATAATTGGAAGCTGATGTTGAATAGTGGGTCTTCCACTCCATATGATTCCAAAAAGAGCTTGGCACATCTCTAATTCAGAGCATCATATTTCTATTTTGGGGTCATTGCGGTGAATGTGTTTAAAATAATTTGGAGGCAGGAATATTGAGTTTAAATTGGACCTATGTTCAACAGGAGTAATGCTGACTGTGCAAAAATAGCTACCAAGAAAAAAAAAATGTCCAACATAGTATTCTGACCTACTTTACATGATACAAAAATGAGCTGACTCAATTTTCTTGTTATTAGTCCCAAAATTAAGATAAGGTAGGAATTATATAAGAAGGCACCATTGCAGTAAGGATGATTCAGTTATGAAGAAGGCAATATTTTCAGTAATATTTGGTGACTTTATTAGTGAATGAGTACAAAAAAAATGACAAAGAAAACAATAGCTTCACCTCTTCAGTGCTTCACCAATTTTGTAGTCCTGTGCTGAAAAGTAACAATACAGCTTTACTTGCTTAGTCCACAACTAATTCCAATCTGCACTCAGTCCTGCCTATTATGCATGAGCCAACTGGTACCCATCCTCTACCTCCCTACCAAGCAATCACAAGCAACGATTGTTACAGAATGTAACATGAAAAGACAATGAAAAAGATTTTAACTCTTTATTGCCACCTTATCCACCAATCATCAGCTTGCAACAGCTATTGAAAGATTTTGCGTCTAGATCATAGATGCAAACATCTAGTCAGTGGTCAGAAAATCAGATCAAACATGGAAGAAGAAGTGGGTGACAACAGACTAATGTGGATGCCTATGCATTTCTTGCAAATGAGAAACTGATTTTAGTATGTACTTTGTATCACATGTGATAGGGAAGCAGGTAGTGTCTACTTCATTTCAGATTTACTTTCTTGCATTAGGTCATGCATTTCCATCTTATGTCAATCCCCTATCACAACTCTCTAATGGTCATCCACTGGAATGTGAAAAACTATTTACCTCTGAACTGCCTTCCTGATGCAGTCCAGCCTTGTTACTTGTGATACAGTCTCTGCACCCCGAGTTCTCTCTTCTCTCCAGGCAGCTGTGATTGAGAAAGTATCAATGACATATGAGTTTCACTGACCTGGTACAATATTAGTAAGCTGAGGTTAAATTCCATCAACAGTTTTCAAAGGCATGGGTTGCCTTACAAGAAAAACAAAAACAGGCTTAAGCATAATGTTATGAGAGTTGTCAAAACAAATGAATTCATCTCTCCAATCACTGAGTACTCTGGAATAGCAAAACATTCAAAATATTTTCCATGTATAGCATGCTATACCACAATGATCAAAACAGTGATCCAGTATACTTGAACCACAGTTTATCGGTGAAATAAATTCAACAATTATGCGGTTCTAACATCAACATTTAACACATGTCTTTAATGTGAATGTCCCAGGGAAGTGGATCCAGCTATCTAAAGCTGAAATTTTCCCCACTACATACTGAGCTACTGCAATTCTAACTTGCCAACATGACTCTAAGCTTCTTACCAGTTTATGATAGTCTAAGAAACTGCCCTCTGTGACTAGATCTCTATTTCAGCTCACACAGAATACATCTGTAATCTTCCACTATATTTTATTTAGAAATTACAACATTGTGACATACAGAAAAGTGGCAAAGTAAATAAAAAGTGTGCAGGTTGTCAGTACTTACCATGGGATTCTGGAACATGGCATACAGCCTGCATGGATGAACTGATGTCCATACAATACACAATTATTCCAGGTGTTTCCTTCTTTGTCTCTGAGGCAGATGCTTCACCAACATTGTCTGTCTCCTCTTTCGGTTTGGTTGGGGGTGACAACATATAATCAAGTATATCACCCTTTGGAATCTCATCTTCAGAGATGTCTAGTCCACA
>JBCAUA010710938.1:0-15290 GCA_038406235.1 Peronia verruculata | reverse complement strand
CAGTCATACATCAACCATCACTTCCACTCCTTTGTCTACCTGTTCTCTCCACCCCTGTCCCCCTTTTACTGCACATCTAGCACTGTGCGTTTCTCTTAAGTGAACAGTATTATGTGGAATTACCCCAAAAGTACTCGGATATATGTGGCGGAAAATTATCATCACTGATCATTACAGTGTTTACAAGTATGTAAGAGGAGTGACACAAAATGTGACAAATAACAAAGTCAAGGGCAGGAGAAGAATATGCATTCACTATCCACCTGTGAGAAAGAACATGACTATTTTGCATTATGCTCCATGATGAACAGAAAAGACTGGTAGAAAATGACTGAGTGTGCAGAGATGAAAGCAGTTGAGGCATTCTTTGATAGAGATGTACGTAATTTGAGGCAATTGTGTTTTGCTCATTTCAGCTGTATTTAACCTGTCCTTCTTTTAGCCCATCATGAGGAAACATAATTGTTGTCTATTGATTCAGCTCTTCAAAGTTTGTTAGAAGTTCAATGCTCCAACAATTCCATTATCACAGATCTTGGTTATAAAACACATTTTTCCAAATCTTCTCCGATGAAATCAGTGATGTTTAAAAAAAATTAAAAAGTGCTATGTCATATCCATTCATTGAAAGCTGCCATGTCAGGTTTCAGTGATTATAAGAAGCTGTTTGGACAATTTTGAAGAGAAAGAATGGATGATTTATTTTGATTTGGTATTGATGGATACATTTTCAAAGGAGAAACCATTTCTCACTCAAAGTGTTTTTTCCTTGGTGCAAATTTCAGGAAACCTCCTCAGAAAAGTTTTTGGACAAGGTCTTTACTATCATTTGCCATGTTTTACACTCAAGTACCAATAGATTGAAAACTTAATACTCCCCCCATACACACACATACATTAAAATAAAACAATAAATTATCCCAAGATGTCTAGATTCAAGTAACACACTCCCAGCAGCAGGTGGTGAGTGTCACTCTAATCTGTGAGTGACAAATCAAGTACAGCAGACAATGACTCTGTGAAACGAAAAAAAGCAAATTTCTTTCATATTGTAAACAAGTTTATTATGCAAGACAGATATTCACCAATAACAGTGAGCTGATATGAAACAGAATAAACAGAAGTAGATGGGGAAAGAAAACATATATAATTAGTATATTATATACTAACTTGTTAACTTCAAAAAAAAAGTAAGAAGACAAAAAAGAAGACAATGACATGGTTTCTCTTATCGAGACAGATTTGACAACTATTGCGCCAATATGAAAATTACATCAGTAAATATCTCGAGTAAAATATCTGAGTGTACAAATCTTGTCTGGATCAGTTTTTAAGCAGAATGAACACTGGGTTATGTGAGATACATAAGTAAACAAGAGCTAGACATAGTATGAGACAAACAAGCCCAAACAGTTGAGTTAGTATTGGCCTCAACAAGTTAAGTAACAGGAGGTGACAATGCAGTAGATCATGCTCATGGTCCATAAAGTCTTTTGAAAAAAAATGCACTAAACACTCCTAGTCAACTGCTGAAATCAAACATCAAATATTTACTCTAACAGGGCAAATACAACAGACTCAGCGAAACACAATGTCTAGACTATCTATAGGGCAAAGCTAACTACAGCAAGCTGAAGCAGAAAATAAAGTGATCAACGACTCTGCCTCAAGCTGAAATATCCTGGGAAAGTCAAGGGTGTTTCCACCCCTAAAGCCAGTGGACACAGCAAGTACGAAACTTTTTATGGAGATTTAGTGATAAAGTCAAAGATGCCTCAGATCTTATGCAACTGTTCGTTAATGTCAGTGCTGTCTCGGGGCTGGTTGTACTGGCTCTCCAACAAACTGATCCAGGATTGGTGTAAAAAGTAAGTACTTGGCACCACTGTTAGAGCTTAACACTCTGACTGGTGTCAGTTCTTCATGGTCATCCCTGTCTCGCTGACCGAAAACCCAAGTCCAGTGCTGATATGAAGTGCCCATAACTGTACTTAATTTTACAGTCACATCACATTTCATGTTACAGCTGAGCTGGATATTTGTCCATCTGTTAACTGCCTCACTTTTTTTCTCAGAAAATCAGACTGAAACAAATATGAGCACCGCCAGGTTTAACCAGTTATAAAAATGCGTAGATAGTTGAAATACTCAGTTATGGTGAATACCTGAGAATTGCTGATGGTATCTAGCTATTCTGATCACAGGTTAATTATGGACTTTTATTGTTCATAACAAAGTAATAGATCTAAATTTAAACACTAATTGCCTTTTCTATAAGCTATGCCATACAACAGGAACAAATAGGAAGTAAAATCCGAATAAAGAAAAGTTTAAACGAATCAGCAAAATAGAATAAAAAGCGTCTTTCTTTTCTAGCTGACATATTGATGAATGAACACATCAAAGCCTATATACAAATCAGATCTAAGTTAATCTATTAATAAAATTATTATAATAAATTATAATAAATTGTAACTAATCTAGACACCCAATTCAACATTAGCCATGAAGTAAGCACTATCTCTTGTAGGTTGGTTATAGCTTGGTAATGAACAATGGGATAGTTGTTTTAAAAAAATATTCATGAGATTAATATTCCTGTATAACAATACATGAAACCATGGTAACAATGTATATATAGAATTCAAGATAATGAAATTTCATGATCTGAGACCAGTGCCATCCTCTAACTATAATGTCTTTACCATTTGACTTTCTTACTTTAGTATTTAGCATTCAAAATTATAGCAATCATGTGCATGTTCTGTCAATTGCAAAAACCGATAAAAATGGACAAGTATGCCAAAAGAAATTTAAATAGATTATACATGAAATTTCACTGTTCTATTTGATAAAAAAATAGTTACTTTCAGTTTACAGACCTCTACTGCATTTAGCACTTAGATGTGGCATGTATCAGAGCTATTTAAAGTCAACTTTTGAGGAAGACAGTTTGAGTAAGCCAGAAATCATCTGCTCCTTTCACCCACACCCCCCCCCCCCCCCCAAATCATTTACTGACTGGCATCCTTAATAGTTAAAACAAACTTTAAGATACGAGACACTGGTTGGGTCAACAAAATAACTTACATGCTAAGGCATAAAACAAATGACACAGCATTGTAAAATCTACATACTTCTTTAAATAGTTCACATTCGACTTAAGCAAAAGAAACTGGAAATCCCCAGGGGAGTGTTTGTACCCTCCTGCTAAAATAGAACATTTCACTAATATTTGTTACTACTCCAGCACCAGACCTGACAACAACTTGTCACCGGCTGCATGCATTCCTGTTATTTTTGCCATGCCAATAGTAGTAACCAGTTTGAAGTGTTTGTACCCCCCTACACTACAAATGATTTCCAGCCACTTACTTGATCCGAACAAATCTATTTGTTCTCTGTTAATGTTGGCATAGTACCATTATTCAGATGTAGCCTTTACCACACAGTGTGTCTGCAGGTGGTTTCAAACACATTCGGTTTCTCATTTGAGAATTGTATGTACTAAATATTAAAATAGTAGTGATATGTGGTTTCAATTAGCTTTTATATATATATATTAATAATTATATGTAGGACAGGATATTTACAAGTATTTATGACATGAAAATACATTTTTCAAAAAGAACTAAAAAACAGGTATTTATGACAACAAAATAAAATAGATAAGAAAACCAATAACCAAAACATAACCCTGATGATAAATGAGAAAGATATGCACATTTATCATCTTACCATCTTACAACAGTAAAAAAAATTAAGAAAATTATTAAATTTTGATAGAATTGTTTTTTCCCAAAACTAAATCCTATTTAGATATGTATTTCTTTTCATTAATAATTCTGAAGTTTATTTTCAAAGCCACTTGAGCCATTAGACAAAAAGTATCGACTAAATGATATGATTATGTAGTACAAAAATGAAAATTTATTTGAATAATTTATATAATGGAATTTGCATTTTATTATGGCAAGGGTTGAAATATACATAATGAAACTATCCTGCAATTTTATTTCTAAACATGTGTAGCTTTTTCAGCTTTGTCTTTCTTATGCTCTTTTGGTTCCTTGTCTTTATGATCTTTGTCCTTCTTCTTTTTAAGAAATCCAAACACACTGTGACTCTTCTTCTTGTCATGGCGATCTTCAGACGGCCCTGATTGAACTGCTGTTTCTGAAAATGGCCTACTTGCAGCAGCTCCTGGACGTGGACGCCGCAACTGAAAAAGTATATGGAAACTTTTGCTATCAGTACTATCACAGAAATCATAAGATGAGAACAGTTTTAACAGTTTTTAAGAAAAAGATCATGAGAAAATGAATTTTTCATGCATAAAGAGCCATACCGTAGGTCAAAGTTTTTATTTTTCAATGAAAATCAATAGAGAAACTCTCTGTGGGGGCCCAGGGCATATAGGAAGTAGGTTCTTTGCTCCCACCTGCAGGTGGTGAAAGCCCTCCAGGTGTGACATCTCTTTTTTTCTCTCCTCGTTCCTGTCCTGCTCTCCTCTCCTCTTCTTGACATGTAAAGTATCTTACAGTGTCTGGCACAATATAGCCATCCTGATGTGCCGTTAACCCCCAATACAAATAAAACAAACAAAGAAATAGTAGAACACATTCTTTTACATCAATAGTTCTTTGCCACAGGTGAAGATAAACTACCATAGATAACATCTGGGAATTTTTGTTGCTGTTAAATCTGTTATATATATATAACTGCTACAATACAAAGAGATTTTTGTAACATCAAACTGCTTAAGGTAATACACAGGACACACCAGCACAGCTCACAACTTGGTATTTTAAAGATAAAAGCCTAAGTGACTTACCTGCACATCCTCATCGAAAGAAGAATCTGAAAATTGAATTTGAAACATTTTAATGTACAGCTTTTTTAGGCATAACAAAAACACTGTCAATTGCTTCACAAGCATTCAGGCAGAATTTTACTCATTATCTAAGGAGCAAATGGAAAATGTGTTTAATATGCAGCCTGATAAGCTAAAAGAATCTACTGGAAGTTTTGAATGAAAAGAATTTCTCGCACTCTCAAATCTCACTCAACTGACTAGGCTACATTCACTGTCATTTCTTGCAATATTTAAAAAAAAAAAAAGAAGAAGAAAAGGAGTAGAGTTGGGAGTTTCAGAACTTGTTTCTCATAATAAATTCAGAACAACTTTACAGGTTATACTGATGGATTTCCCGGATTCTGAATAACTCTTACCCTTGTAATTTCCTCAAATGAAATGTCTCTTATAAAAATTTTTTTTAAAAAAATCTATATTCTAAATTAACTACTCTTTGCCTATATAAATCACTTTACTGAACCTAATATAAATTACAACTCAAGATTTGGCTGTTCACATAATTCTTTTTTTTTTTTTTTACAACAAAGAAGATTAAAAAAAAAAAAAAAAGATTAAAGTTGTAAAGTGGGAATGCCAGTTCAGTGACTGACAAAAAAACCGAGATGGTCATTTCTGCTTCACTTGGAGAAAAGTCTCCAAGTTTCTAAATCTTCATTGATGCTCAGGGTGGACTGGTGACTACAGTGGGGGAAATAAGGTGGGACTAAATTGCTGTATCTCAATGTTTTCAGACATTCACTGTCACAGTATCAGTGACTGTCTTGTTTCATTCTCACTTATAATCTGACCAAAAGAAAAGCGTACCTTTGTCGTGGCTTTGTTCGTAATCAGCGATGGGTTGCTGATGATAATCATCCTCTGTTAGACCAAAGGCAGACATGAGAATATAAATGGTGAGAACAATTGTTAAAATTTCTCATGACTAGACTGAAAATGAAAACATTGTGGAAAGTGTACAAGAAACTGCCTGTGATTTCTATGTGTGCTTTTTATAGAAAGACAAATCAATAATATTGTAGTTTAGAGTTAACACAAAGCATGGAAATAAAAACAAAGATACATTGACACACAGACATATACTGTATGATTTGGACAGACTTGATGTGATAAAAATGGACGTGAAGAATGCAGTTGTCACAAATAAGCTATAATATTAAGTGAAAGACTAGTGCCCTAAGGAATGAAAACTGTAGAAATTAATATAACTAATGTACAAGATTTGAATGTATACAAACACAGAGAAAAAGAAATTTTGTGATGATCAAAGTAATAGCTGTCAATGTTTGTGAAATTTAGTGATCTATATAGTTATTATTGTTGTAGCATCTCTCCAACATAATATAACATCTAAGCATGCTAACACTATTGACAATGTTCAACATCAACATGAATTAAAAATGAGTGTCAGTTTTTTGTACAACTCTGCTCTTAACTTCAAAAAGGTGATATAATTTGATTGAATGAATAAGAGACTTATGGCAGATAATACCATTCATGTGTCTGGGGGATGGGGGGAGATCTGTGAGAGAGCCATGCAAAAGTGTGTCTGTGTGTCAATGAATGTGCGTGTGCACATGCTGAGAGTGAGGGACCCACCGGAATGATTCGATGGAACGCTGGGTGTGTGTGAGTGGGCTGGTGATATCTCATCTCGTGGGGAAGACCTGCTCACTTCTGGTGCTGCTGCTGCTGCCTCACGTTGCCTGGGGACGGGCTTTGGGGGTGAAGCTGAGGCAGGGGGTTGTTCGGTGGGTGGTGGGCTGGAGGGAAGGGGTGGGCTGACATCGCGAGGTGGGGTGCCGTCATCCACAGAACGTGAGAACTGCTGGGACGGTTCTATACCTGGTAAGACGGAGGGGAGGGAGGCGGGGAGGGAAATGATAATAAGCAGGGTGGAACAAGCAGTGCATGGGTTCAAAAGTTAGCGTGCAAAAAATGAACAAAAATTCCAGGTCACGCTGAAAAAGGTCTAAATACCCAATCCAAAACCACGTATCTGGTCCATTCAGCTAGAAAAACACTTTAAGCTGCCTCATAAGAAGCCAGGCTTCTTCTGAAACATCAGAAGGAGTTGATGAAATAAGACGTTGCTCTTGTTTAAATGATAATTATATATTGTCTCTATTACCAGTAAATGTACATCATTCGTGCTCGGGAGATGATGACCAAATTATGTGCATCATATCATTTGAAAGATTTCTAGCTGGATGGTTTTTCTCTGCCAACCAAGATTGCCTCCCTGATCATTTCCATGAAAAAATAATCCTTTTTGCTATCGTATCTAGCAGTACAAATACTTAGTCTTGAAGAGACAGAAGAATTTCATCATGAGATACATTATTTGATAAGCCAGACATAACCAGTCATTCCTGAGAGTGAAGAATACCTATGAGACTTTTTCTCTAAAAAAGAAACAGATAAACTGAAAGAAAAAATAAGAGTATCTATGAAAAAGTTATACTAATTTTGTTGCAATTTATGCTATTATCATTATCTTACAGTAAAAACTATGGGACATCCTGAATTATGTCATTTTGGATAGTAATCAGCAACACAATGTATGTGAAATGTATGTACCATCAAACGGAAGATTTCCTTAAGCCTGATTCTTTTAAATATATATGGCTAACTGACGACTGTCATAACAGACTTAAACATTTCTGACAAAGACAATCTTGAGATGTGATCAGAGAATCTCTATGATAAAATCATAATACCACAAAACCCAAACAAAAGCAGCCAAACTAAAGGTGGATTGGAAGTAAAGAGGATGCAAACAAAAAATATAAATGACAAAAAAAAAAAAACAACAGGAAATGCACTTCCACACAGACAAATCCAAAGAGTTGAACAGTCTGGCGTCTATGTTTCTAAGCAGTTGTGCAACTAGAAAAAAGGTTACAGAGTTAGTGTCACATCAGTGCATGTGTTCTCTGTTTGTTAGTAGTGGAGGTCAAAGCAATAAACAGATTTTCTACACACAGGATTTATTAATGAAGCAGGTACAGAGTTGTAGCTTCTAGTTTGGAGATGCAAATGTGCAACTACTTTTCCCAGCATAAGTTTCTAACTCTTATGCTGAGCACGGAGAGCTAGACACAGAGAGTGACAGAATTGAAGTATATCAGGCCAATAGCCTATAGGGAAAGGCTGTCAGCTTAATTAAAACATCAAAACATAGGCAAAGGAAGCAAAACAACCGTTCTATGTAGATGCCACAGAATATGCCAAAGATAGTCATTCCAGACAGCCATTACTGCTCCGTGCGATATAATTGTTGAAAATTCACCAAGATCAAATAAGATCACTCTAGTCTCTTAAATTATGATGTTCATCCTTTGAATCTGATCTGCATAATATTTTAGAGTGTAATGCAATGTTCTGGCTTTAGAGAATAAGGGGTTTCATCTTAATGACTCAAATGTTCAATTGTATCTGCGTTGATGTAAAATGAAAATAAATTGCTCACATGGACAATGAAGTGTCATTTCATCAAATAACTACATTAGATTTATAACAAGATGATGTTAAAGGGAGAAAGATGATCTGGGCAGCATTGGTCCATCTGTCGAACCTAAGACAAGCTCAATGACAAGAATTTTGTATTGGGACAGGGAGAAGAGAAGGGGTAAGGAGTGGGATGGGAAAGGATAACATAAAGATGTTTCATTTGTCTTGGGACCAGGGCAAATGAGTCGGAAGTCACACCGGGCAATGAAGACACACGGCTGTTTTTGTTCGCTTTTGACTACTTTCTGACTAAGATACTAAATTTTCTTTTATTTTCACAAAAACAACAATTTAACCTTTTTTAATCTGAAAAAAGAAAAATTTTGTCGGAAAATAGCTTTAAAACAAGGTAAAAAACAGCTGTGACTTGAATTCGCCTGGCGCGACTTCTGACTCATTTGCCCTAGGTGCAAGACATTTACAGCAAAAATTAATGTTGGCAGGCGAACTCATTGGGCAAATTAGGGTTGGATTGGCTGAGATAATAGCTTAGAAAAACAAAGATAGGGATTGGATCTCAAAACATAATTCTATTTGAAAGAAATAATAGGAGACAAGGAGGAAATCAAAGAAAAACACACTGACATAAAGGGTTTGATTCAGTCAGGGTCATGATGAAATCCAAAAGTGATATGGGTCAAAAGGTCCAGAAAAAAGGGTCAAAGGATAAACTGAAAAGAGTCAGGATCTCACAAGGCTGAAAGAAATGGACAACAGATGAGGCTGCGGACTGCAACAGGGTTTGAAAGTACCAATGAAAATTGATTCAAATTCCTGAATGAACAGATGAACTGCCATAACAAATTTAAAAGATGTCATTTTATTTTCCCACAGTTAAGAAAAAAAACCAAAAAACAAATAACCAAAGATATAATAATGATGAAAAGAAAACAACAAAATAGATAAATAAAACTCTAAAATGTCCTCTGAGGAAAATCAAGAAATCATGATACCCATGCACATTATTTCAAATCTATCCTTAAAAGATAGTAAGGCAAGAACTAGGAATATAAAGCATTCAAAAAACAAAAACACACCAAAAGAAAAAACAGAAAAGGGAAAACAGAAAAAAACTACCACGCCTAATTATCGCATTCTGCATTCTACGAAGTAATAATAAAGAAATAATTTAAGATCCCAAGTAAAATGAATGGACAGGACAAGTGTTCTACGTAAAATTTATTTAAATAAATGTGTGTGTTTATAGCCTAATGGATGCATGATGGATGAATGAGAGGTTGGGTGGAGAGATGGATGGATGGATGCATGGTTGGATGGATGGATGGATAAGAGGATGTATTTATGCCTGTTTGGATATCTGTATGATTATGATGTATCCATGCTGTGTTTATGTAAGACCAAAAACTCATGAATTTTGATGTGAAATTCTTGGCAACAATCCACAGTCAAACAAAATTTTGTTTTCTTTAGACCATTAATATGGAATCACACAATATATGGATTTAAAAAGGTAAAGTTTATGACATGTCATGTATTGTAAAATGAGCAAACAATAGTAATATGTCTCGACCACAGGGCAAAAGGGTCAGAAGTCGATCAGGGAGGCTTCAAGTTACAGCCATTTTTAACTATTTTCTGACTGAGATATCAAACTTTTTTTATTTGTTTTCCACAAAATGAAAATTCAGCCTTTTCTTACCTTAAAAGAGAAAATAGTTAAAAATGGCTGCAACTCGAGATTGCACTGAACGACTTCTGACTCATTTGCACTGGACAGAAGACATTGTAGTTCTGTTAGGGGCAATGATTTCAGTTTGTAAATTTTCACTATGCCTGTCAAGTTTCAAACTTTATATGGAAATATACTGATATGTGTGTTTGGTTTATATGAATAAGAGAATGAATGCTCTTTGCAGTGGATGTGAAATGAGATGCGACACGATGAAATCAGGCTATCATCAAATTTTGAGCATTTGGAGTTACTGGTATCACTTTAAATATTATTGCGTTGCTGCACCTGACTTTATTGAGAAAATGATATTGGTAATTAAAGATGTGTGTGTGTGTGTGTGTGTGAGAGAGAGAGAGAGAGAGTGTGTGTGACCCGTTGCTGCATCTGACTTTATTGAGAAAATGGCCGATCACTTTTGTAAATCCTTATTAATCCTTGTTAGTCCATGCCACTAAATTATAATGTTTTTGGTTTTCACTCTATTTCAGTAAACTGAACTCTGAAAAGCATTTTTAGATTGATATGGAAGTGTTGGGTGAAGAAAAAAAAAAATGCGTTGAAAAAATTTATTTACTGTTGAAAACATGTGATTTCTCTGGTCAGCTCAGTTTGATGAGCCACCGATTTCATCGTCTCACATCTCAAATGTTAAATGTTTGACCAATACAATATTCATGCAATATGCTATGTAAATAACTTCAATTGACGTTCTTGGTCAATGTTTTGGTCATTGTGCTGTCCACATTTAAATTTTTCGGTCTTGCAAAACCAAAAGGGTTATATTTTGCTGACGTTGTGTCTTTTTGAAATGCAACAGTTGAAATTTAGTGCAGTATGTATAACTGTACACATTCTGGAAATAAAAATGAGAACCAAACTGAAGAAAACAATTATGAAGAAAAAGCTGCTCATGTAGATGACTTCAGCTTTATTACCTAATGTAGATAAAATTACAGTTCAAATTGACAGACTCTAAATGTAAAACAGAAACAAGATGGTTGCATGAGACACTAGAAAAAGCAGAAATATTTCTGACAGTCAAACAGGGTAGCTCTCACATCGCTCCCTGGCCTAATGTCATAGCAACTGACACTTGTCAGCTCAAAAACAGACACCCAATAGCACTTGAAGCTCTAGTATTTGCATAGTAATTAGCCAATCTGACTGAACCATTTCCAGCTGTGGCTACAGTTTGTTTATTTTCTGCTGGATTCCTCCCAGAAATGCATACTTTGTCAAAGCAAACAGAAGCAAGCTATCCATTGAACTGATTTGACTTGATTATTTGTTTTGGAACATTGAGGCCTTGCCACTGCCTTGCTCCATACATTAAAGATATACAGTGTAGATTGTTTTCATCTCCATAATTACTTCTCTTTGCAAGACACGACATGAAGTAAATAGGAGGAAAAAATCACTTTAGCCTTTAAGTGTTTACAGCCAATATAATTCCGTTCTGTGATGTTACGAGTGATTTAATCGGCCGTACAAGGTCAATATATATCATGATAGGAAAAATAAATTATCAAGTTGCAGTTTATTCATTCTACTTTCAGAAAATTTATAGTTTTATGTGCTCTACTCTATTTTGGTATGTCTGTTTCAAAGTATTTTCTGAAACATGGTAAAACCTTTATTTTTCTCTGACACCACAAACTGTTATTCAGTGACACTTGGAGGGTTAAAGCCTTTTGCTTAAAAATACATACACAATGAAAAATTCACAGAGTAAGGATATTGTTGTCCCCTTATTCTAAAAATTTATGAAAAAGTGTTACACAGTAAACATTTAAAATCTGAAGAAGGATGGTGGGTTTTTTTTTTTTTTTCTTTTTCCCCTTTCTTAAAAATTTATTCAACAGCTCTTGTGTCTAGAAAAGGGATGTAACTAGGCTACTGAAAACCAAATCCTATCAGGAGCTATCTATAAGAATGAAGCATGCATCACTGGCTGTCTAGCTTGAATTCAGATAGTTTCAAATCTCCATGCACCAACTAAACTACAACAATCACAAATTTATCAGACTTGCATATAATCATATATCTTAATCATTGACTATTAGCTGCAAGGAACACATCTCTTTCAGCATAAAGAGTGAAAGCATTGCTATCAACTGGCTCGAGCTTTGCCATTATCATAGCTAGGAGCCATTAACTTCACCACACAGACACTGTTACAAAATTTTAAAAATTTGCATAGTAGTCATGGCATACACTTTAAAAAACTTGGCTTAACAACTTAATGATATATACAGTGGAATCTCTTGTAAGAATTCAAACATTATGTACACGTGATGCAGTCTAGCCGGCAGTCAATACAAAAAGCTGGTGAGTTCACACCACAAGCAGTACATCTCATCATGTGACCAAACACCTGCTGAAGTTTATTTAAGTTATTTACAAATAAATTCCCCCTATAAAAGCAGCCAAGTCAACAACAACAAAAAAAAAAAAAGAATAAAAGTTGATGGCAGAAAAAAAAACAAAAACAGAAGAGCAAACTAACACAGACACAGATCAGCAAAGATCTAATGCAGTATCAAAAACCAAAAGTGAAATCAAACAAACGTGATGAGACCTTCACCTTCTTCAGATGGTAGGTCAGGCTGACCTAGATTCAGATTGTCCAACATGGATTCCTGCTCTGAAAACGGAAGTGAGTCAACGACAGATTAAAGTAGAGGTGTGCACATCATTGAACACGGAGTGTCTGAGTTTGAGTTTGCATCTTTGAGATGCCAAATGTGTTTCTGGGTACGTGTTGACGAAATATATATATAAATACACATTATATTAGTTAATACACATGATCTTGTATGGCTGCATACTACAATACAACCACACCTTGCCATGAGCTGCCTCTGCTTTGTTGATATAAGGGTGGGTAGATCAAATCTGGGACATGCAAAGAACAAGATAAAATCCAAGTCTGATTTTGATTTCTCTCCTTTCTTGCCTCCTCCAAAGTTTGTTGAGGACAAGTGTTAAGAAGGAAAAGCACAGTGACCTTGTCCTAGTTAGCTGGAATACGCATACATGTCCTTGACCTCCTAAGGTCACATGCTGAAACTATTTAGTTCTTGAACTGATTTTAGGGAGAGAGGAGCAGTTTGCAGCTGGTGTCGTGTTAGAAAACATAAAATGTTTATATATGTTGGGTTTGGAAAATAAGCTAGATGTTTTGTGATGCAGTGAAAGAATAACTGTAGGATTAGGTTATCCAAATAATAATAACAAAGGTTTCCGAATAAAATGATAATACAGATGTTAAAAGTATCTGGTGCGTTGTTGGAAGGGGCAGACAGACAAGACTACAGCTGTGCAGGAAAACATAATTAAAGCAAATTACAGTGACAGGGTCAACATCATATTTTAAAATTGTGAAAACATTCCAAGTGTAAATGGTGTAGATGCTGGCTTCATACATCAGCTCAAGTGTAATATCACTTTTATTTCTCAAATAGTCTATCCTGCTCAAAATTTCTACTAGCACATAAATATAGAAGTACATGCTTTCTTGAGAGAGTCATTTAACTTATAAAAGGCCAATCTAGCTGTCAAAGTTACCAGGAAGAAAAAAATGTTATTTGCAAGAGCTCAATCATTAACTGAGCACTGGGAAGAAAACTTCAATGATAAACACTGATTAAAACTCTCTTTGATCTGGCTCGGGTTAACTTTAATGAAACTGGTGATCCCAGTGGTTAATTACTGGCCCCATCTTTCGTGATGGTCATAGTTATAAAGAACACACTGGGGGAGGGTTGTCCAGTGTCCGATTAATTCCATCAAAAAGTATACATCACGAATTCAATTTCCTGGAAGTTATCTTGGCAAAAGGATTATCTATAATTTTTGTGAACTGCATACAACTTAAATCTAGTATCATATTTGGAGGCTCAAAAGAGGATGGTGATGAATTAGGTGGGGTTGCCATGCAAGCATCAAGCTTATGCAAGACTGCCATATGTTTTCCTTCTAGAAGTTCCTTTAAAGTAAAGGTAATAAGATTTTATTAACACAATAGCTAAATCCAGTATATGAATATATTTGTTTTAATAATACTTTTTGAAAGATGACGGATCTGCTCTAAATGCTGATACAGTAAAAAATAATATACCTTAATCTGATTTCATAAACAAGCTGACAAATAATTATTATTATTGTGTGTTTTAGATAAGAACTGACCCCTCTCAAACACTTCCATTGTATTTTGTTGAACCACAAGGAAAACTGAGTAGCTGTTCCCATAGTTTCATTATGAACATTTATGCTACCTCAGAAAACACCAATCTAAGAAACAAAGATCCACCTCTTGACAGCTTCCTCCAACGTAAAGAATCAACTCCATACTATACACCTTGAGAGCAAATGACAAGGTAAAACTGACACTGAAGATACAATGAAAGAGATAAAACAAGCAGGGTTGTTTTATAAGCAAACTTACCTGCAAAGAATTGTATTTTGGAAAACCATGTCTTCAAACTTTCAACGCTGGCAAATTCCAGCAAAAACTCTGCGCCATCATGTACCCTGACGCGCAGGACATTCTGTTTCTTGGTGTAGTCGGAGGCAACTTCAGTGAGGGCTCGGTGGATGTTGACAGGCGGGGCAGCAGCTTGGCCTTCAGCAAATGCTGGAATGGAAACAACACGGATATCAGATTAATCAACAATGCAAAACAAACACATCTTCATCATTATTACTGCCTGTTATTCTTTCAGGGGTTAGATTACAGATCAGGTACTTCCTCTCAATGTGATCTTCAAATTACCACTTCATTCCATAATATCCATTCCTCCTCAATAATCCAAATATCTTTTCCAGATGATCTCTTCCAGATGACTTATCTGGAATCTATCTCCTGGCAACACATCTTACGATAAAGTTACACATTGCACAAATATTTGGAGATTGTACATGGAGCTAACACAATGTGAATTTCACTTGGAACAAAAAATACAGATAAACATTTAATAAAGGAATGAAATCACTGGCAATGTTATCCTCTATGAAAGTGCTTCAAAGTCAAATCCTTGCAAATATTAGACTAGCTTTAGAAATGGTTCAAAGCCCCTTAACTAAAGTTTTGATTTATTTGTTTTTCTCCACAAATAAGTCAAGTAAAAAGGCTAATGGACTCGTTCGGAATCTCGTAAACATCACGTGATGCAGGAGTTCGCTCACTTCCTGCTTATTTTTTTTTTATGG